>JAQJVL010004401.1:0-45486 GCA_035578905.1 Stictocephala bisonia | reverse complement strand
TTAAACAAAACAGTTTGTTCTCCTTGATAAACAACGTTTCACAACGTTTCCTAGAAAAATCTGTAAGTCTACATTTAGAGAGCGCAAAGTACGGTAATTGACTGTGAATCAGTGAAATATCGTGTTTCTAGCCATGTCCTATGACTTGGCTATACATGTGTTCAGATTAAATTGTATATTTTCCCATTGAATACAGTATGTTCTCCTAGATAACAAAGTTTCACAGTCTAGAAAAATCTGTAAGTCTACTCTTAGAGGCTGTAAATTAACCAATTTGATTTACACACACAAATTGAAAATCTAGCTCTATCTAAGGATGAAGGAGGTGAGATAGAGCAAAAAGTCATAGGGCCAAAGTTGTAGATCATCTCAAATCAGGTACAGAAACTGGTGTTAGTTTTGCTGTTTAACCGTTCATTTAGCCGCTACAGTCCAATTAGAGAAACGCTATTTTTGGCATTTAAAATTTTTGGCACTAAAAAGGCTGCCATCTTCGATTTACTACGAATTTGTCAAAATCCCTTCTTATTGCACATCTACAACATAAGACATTTGACTCTACAAAATTTCAGCCTCGTAGGTTTAGTACTTTTTTATTACAGTGATGAGTGCATGAGTCAGAAGTATTTACCTTTTATAGGTATAGATGTAACATTTGACAAATGGGTTGTTGATGAAAGAAGCCCACCTCATGCCACATTTAGTTATAGTACAGTATAAACTTATTGTGTATATTTATATGTATCTATATTTGTAAATATTTTTCTATTGTTTTTCTTTATAGTTATTATTGGTCCTCAATGTTAAGTTTTGACTTATCGAGGCCAAAACAATTTGCATAATGGAGAATAATAAATAAATAAATAAAATAACATCATTAAGTCACTCACGGGGCATGCTGGCATTGTAATTCTGCTGTGTCGGGTGGGGATGCGACCCCGCCTGGCGTCGGCAGATACATACGGACAGCGCCACAACACAGGCGCACAGCACCAATAGACAGCTGACGACAATGACCACAAAGAGTGTCATGTTTATACCAAACACCATATTTCCTGTGGCCTCTGTTACAACAAACAAGGAGAGAGTGAGTAATATGAGAATTAAGTTGTAAACCGGAAAAGTGTAAGTAAATAAAAGGATTTATAGTTGTAGAGGTAGTTGATTAGGAGTAAGATGCAAATTGTGATACGGTACTTTTATTTAAGATGTGCAAAAATAAAAGTACTCAACCAATAATTAATAAAAAGCACTTAGCAGAGTGTACCGGGTCTTGGACCGGTACAGTTTCGTTTTTTCGTCGTTGTCTGCCAGGCTGCCTGAGATTCGCTTTTGCCCTGCGTTTCGCGTACTTGGTAGCCGTTGGCCCAGTTCCGTTTCGTTCCGTGTTCCAGCAGCTTCGGTCAAGTTGGCCTGTCTGTTCACTTGTTCTTGGCAGCGTTCGTCAAGTCATGGTTGCCGGCTGAGAGTAACTAAAACTCCAGGGTCCTTGAGTGGGACTTTCAGCCCTCAGCCTGCCGTCCGGGGATTGTCGAACATTCTGCACTGCCAGCCTGGCCTGAGGACCATGTATAGAGGCCATTGGCGACCCTGCTGCCCCACCTACATCTTTGGGTAGGAGTCTTCAGTCCTCAGGTCAGTGCTTTCCATTTAGTTTTCCCGGCGGCTGAGCTGGGGGTCTCTAACAGTGAAATTAGAAAAAAAAAGAAGAAAAAAAAAGTTTGTGGAACTGATTGTGGCCCTATGCCAGCCAGTTAATGTTTATTTGGCAAATAAAATCAGTTTTGCTCAGCTGCCGAGTGTTATTTTGACCCTCCAACTGCCACCCGTGATCCCATCTCTCGATTTGTTTTGAGCCATCCCCCAGTTGGCACGCTTTCCAGCTTTGGTGGGGGGATGGGTCTCAATTGGTAGCAGAGCGTGGTTGCCTAAAAAAAAAAAAAAAAAAAAAAAAAAAAAAAAAAAAAAAAATATATTTTCTCTTGGTTGTTGACGGTGGGTGTTTGCCAGTTAGTAGGCCATGGTTGGCCGACCTACCGTCAAGGTGCCTTGGTATTACGTAAAAAAAAAAAAAAAAGAAAAGAAAAAAAACAAATAAATAATTATTTAAAAAGAAAAACAATTAAAAACCAAATAAATCATTTAACTTTGTATTAAAAAAAAAAAAAAAAAAAAAAAAAAAAAAAACAAAGCCTAGGCAATCCGCTTGGTTACTTTGTTGAAGGGTTTCATGGGTGGATTGGAGTGGTCGGCAGTGGCTCGGTAGGCTGAGGGTTTAGTTCGTCTTGGACCCTGGAGTTGTCGTTTTTGTGTACTGTTGAGAATTTTGTTTTGCGAGATGGCCTATCTGCAGAATGTTGCGCTCCTGGTCAAGGAGGAGTTGATTTTCGAATTGAGGTCGCGGGGTGTGACTCCGGAAGGGGATGTTCTGAATCTCCGGAGGTTGCTGCGGGAGCAGTTGTCCGCGGGTACGGCGGTGGATTGGTCTGATCTACTGGAGGTTGGTGATGAGTTGGGGATTTGTAAACGGAAGGTGGAAGATTGGGAAGGGGTTTTGGAAGATTTGCAGTTTGAACCTCCAGTGGGTCGTGACCGGGCCTGCCGCCTTGCACGTTTGGGGCATCTGCTTGCCCGTTTAAGGCTGGTCAACCGGGCACCGGGGTTGGAGCCATCTGGAAGGGCGTGGATCTTGGAGAGTGTGGCTAGGCTGGAGGAGATTTTTCAGGCACTCTCCGGTTCCACGACTCCTACGGGTCTGGGTCGGCGGCCTACTTTTGCGCTTTCGCCTAACGTGTCGAGGCCGCAGGCTGAGACAACGGCTCTCACTGTGCCTGAGGTTCCTTCTGAGCCTGCAGGCGTTTCTGTTGAGGTTGCGTGTGGTTCGGCTCCAGCTGCCGTTCCGTCTGCTTCTTTGGGTTCACCTGCTCTTCTGCAGCTGAGCTACCACAAGCTGCCTAACCCTCTCACGCCCATGATCCAGAATCTCCCTGTGATCGATGGGATGGATCCTGAGGAGCTTCTTAAGTTTCTGGTGGCCTTTCTCAGACTTAGTGAGATGCCCGGCATGCAGGCTGGGGACTTGCTTCGTCTGGTTTTCCCGTATTGTAGAGGTCCCGTTGGGGAGTTGCTGAGTTCTGTCTTGGCCAGTGATGCCTCGGTGGACTCGTTCCATCGAGAGTTACTTTCATCGTTTCTTCCCATTCGACTCAGGGAGAGGATGGTCATGGACAGATTTTATCGGTCGCAGGGTAGGGGCGAGTCTCTGGCAGCCTATGTCTCTTCAGTCAAGGAAGCTCGTCAAGCGTTGCGCCTCACCCTTTCGGAAGCTGACACCGTTCGTGTCATCCTGGATGGCATTTCTCCCGAAGAACGGTGCAGATTGGTTTTTGCTGGTGTTCCTTCGACTTTTCGGGAGCTGCATCAGCTGTGCATTGTTTCGCGCAGCGTGCAGTTCTCAGACCAGCAAGGGAGGGATTCTGAGAGTCATCGTGCTCTCCCCACCCGTCGACCGGCTATGTCTGTAGGTGTGAGTCAGCCAGTGGAGGGTCGTGGTTCTCGGCCTCCGGTTGTGTGCTTTGCTTGTGGCCAACCTGGTCACATTCGACGTGACTGTCCACGTGCTCGAGGTCGTGGGGCGGGAAACGCTCAGCGCGGGGGGTTGCCTCCACAGTAGCTCCCCGCGTTGTTGCGACTGACCGTGGCCATTTGCCTCTGACACGTGCCCATAGCAGGAGTGTCGGGGATTTTTCGGGCCTTGCTGGCATGGCTTCCCTGGGACTTAGTGCGGTCACCTCGGTGTGTCCTGGCGTTTTTGTTTCTTTTGGTGGTACGGTGTGTCGAGCCCTTCTTGATTCTGGTTCGGCATGCAGTATCATCAGCCTTTCTCTTTTTGAGTCCCTTGACGCCTTAGGACTGGTCAGGCACACCGAGCCTTCTTCTATTACGTGCTGGACGGCATCCCAAACTCCTCTACCTATAATTCTAAAGGCGTTTTTCCATTTTAAAATCGAAGGATTTTCCTGGAGGTGGGGTTTTCTGGTTGCCAAGGACCTGGCGGTTTCTTGTATCCTAGGGGCAGACTTTATTTCTAAGAGTGGTATGGTGCTTGACCTCCAGAAGCGCCAGATATTTTTCAAGTTTAATCGGCGAGTTTTGGTGCCTCTAGTAGGTGATTCTGACTGCCCTCCTACAGTCAGAGAGGTGGGTTGTGAGCCCGAACAACCCAAGGTGGATCCGGTTGGTCATCTCCCCCCTGAGCAGGCGGAGGCCATTAGGAGGCTGTGTTTGCGGTTTCCTGATGTGCTTACGGCTGAGCTTGGGGTCACTTCTCTTCTGGAGTATGAGATCCACCTCACCGATTCTCAGCCAGTTAGAAGTCATCCGTACAAACTTGCTCCCCCAAAGATGGAGGTTATGAGGGCTATGATTGAGGATCTTCTGAGCAAGGGTGTGATTGAACCGTCTCGTTCTGCTTATGCCAGTCCAGCTTTTCTTGTGCCCAAGCCTAATGGTAAGTCTAGGCTTGTGATGGATTATCGGAGGCTCAACGCTAAGGTCGCTATTGACTCGGTACCTCTGCCTGATTTGCATTCTGCGTTTGATTGGTTCGGTAAGGCTAAGTTTTTCAGTGTTTTCGATTTGAACCAGGCCTACCATCAGATTCCATTGAAGAAGGAATCACGGCCCATGACTAGCTTCTGTGTTCCCTGGAATCTATCAGTTCACTAGGGTTCCTATGGGTCTTGCTGTGGGTGCCCAGACTCTTACTCGTCTGCTTGATTCCATCTTCCATGATGTGAAGTTCAAGTTTGTTTTCAATTACCTGGACGATCTTCTTGTCTACAGTGAGACTTTCGGGGAACACATGCAACATCTGGAGGAAGTTCTTAGTCGCCTCAAATCAGCTGGCCTTACCGTCAATCCAGAGAAAGTCACTTTTGCTCGTCCTGAGATTTCTTTTCTGGGTCATCTTATCTCTTCTCGAGGCGTCTGCATAGATCCTGCGAGGACCCAGGGCATTCGGGATTTTCCTCCTCCCAGAGATGCCAAGGGGATTGCCCGTTTTGTGGGGATGGTGAATTTTTACCGTCGCTTCATCCCTAACGTGGCCGAGCTTGCTGCCCCGTTGAACGAGCTGCGAAAGAAAGGTGTCCCTTTTGTGTGGGGCCAAGCTCAGCAGACTGCCTTTGATGCTCTCAAGGAGGCTATCATGCAACCTCCTGTCCTGCGGATGCCTGATTTCAGCAGAGAATTTGTTCTTCAGACTGATGCCTCCTCCTCCGCCATTGCTGCTGTTCTTTCTCAGGAGTTTGATGGGGTCAGGCAGCCCATCGCTTTTGCTTCGAGGACGTTGTCTCACCAGGAAAGGAAAGCTTCTTCCATCTATGAGTTAGAGTGTCTGGCTGTTGTCTTCGGTATGGACAAGTTTCGGCGTTTCTTGGAACACGCTGAGTTCTTGCTGGAGACGGACAATCAGGCACTGTCTTGGCTTCTTGCCCATCCCCGACAGCTCGGGAAAATTGGTCGCTGGGTGGTCAAAATTTCTGCTTTTAAGTTCCGAGTCCAACATCTTAGGGGTACCCAGAATGTCATCGCGGATGCTCTTTCCCGCATGTACCACGAACCCAGTGATCCACCTACTGAGGCTGTTGCTCAGTGTGGTGCTGTTCTTCTGGATTTTCCTCTGGCTTTTGACGACCTACTGTCCCATCAGCAGAAAGATCCTGAGCTGTCAGTCATCTTAGGTGAGCTTCAAGAGGGAGGTGCCCACCCTCCCTATTTTCTGTCCAAAGGGGTACTCTGTTGCCGTCCTCGACAGAGGGGTGAACCCCGTGTAGTGCTGCCTAGTCATCTAGTACCGATGGTCTTTCAGTATTATCACTCTTCCCTTGTGGGCGGTCATCTTGGCATTCATAAGACCATCGCTAAGATTCGTAGGTACTTCATCTGGAAGGGCATGGTCCGGGATGTTGCTGGCAGAGTGCGGGCTTGTCACCTGTGCTCTCTCAGCAAGCCTAGTCAGAATGCAAGGTTAGGGTTGTTATCTTCTGAGGTGGCCGAGCGTCCTTTTGAGAAGGTGTTCATCGACTACGTGGGTCCTTTTCCCCGTAGCAAGTCAGGTAGCTCCTACCTACTTGTTTGTGTGGATGCTTTCTCGAAGTTCGTTTGGCTTTTCCCACTTCGGAGTGCTACGGCTAAGCTCACCATCCGTGCTCTCCAGTCCCAACTCTTCCAGCACTTTGGTGTGCCTTCCACTCTTGTGTCCGACAACGGTAGCCAGTTTACCTCCCATGAGTTTCGTAGGTTCTGTTTTGGCAATGGTATCAGGCATGTGACTACCTCTCCTTATTACCCACAGCCTTCTCATGCAGAGCGGTTCAACCGCAATCTTCGGTCTGCCCTTATTACCTTCCATGCTGAGAAGCAGAACACCTGGGATGAGAGTCTCTCTTGGCTCCAGCTTGCTTTTAATTCTTCCAAGCATGAGAGTCACAATGCCACTCCCTTCGAGATTCTACATGGCTACCCTCCTAACAACCCTTTGTCCAACTTGTGGAGGTTAGAGGATCTTCTACCTACGCCAGGTGCCACTGACGTAGTGTCCACGTGGCGGGCTGCTCGGCGCAACCTGCTACGTGCTAGAGAGAGAGTGAGGAGGAGGTATGATAAGGGTCGTACTCCTAACCCTTTTCAGGTTGGAGATCTAGTTCTTTGTCAGGCTCACCCGGTCAGTTCGGCCGCGGAACGAAGAGCTGCAAAGTTGTGCTATCGGTGGTCTGGTCCCCACCGCATCGACAGGATTTTGTCACCGGTGACTGCTCTGCTGGTTGATCCCCAGTCAGGCAGGGTGTTTAGGAAAGCCCATGTGTCCCAACTTAAGGCTTTCCGGGGAACGGTTGGTCCAGGAGTTGGTGTTCCTGGGGGTTTCTTGGGGCAAAGAGATTGATCACCTCTGCGCCCTAGGTGGCGGTTCTGAGAGAGTCTTTTTCTCTCTCTTTTTTCTTGTCGGGCCCAACAGTCAGGGTACTTTGCTCCCTGTTCGAGGGGTTTTCCCTCTTAGTTTCTCTTGGACGTCCTTGGAACACCACTCTTCGGAGGTCTTCGTCTTCTCTTGATTCCCTGAGGTACCGAGTGTTCTCCCCTGCCTGGGTGTGTTGAGGTTTGCAGAGGGAGGTTGTACCGGGTCTTGGACCGGTACAGTTTCGTTTTTTCGTCGTTGTCTGCCAGGCTGCCTGAGATTCGCTTTTGCCCTGCGTTTCGCGTACTTGGTAGCCGTTGGCCCAGTTCCGTTTCGTTCCGTGTTCCAGCAGCTTCGGTCAAGTTGGCCTGTCTGTTCACTTGTTCTTGGCAGCGTTCGTCAAGTCATGGTTGCCGGCTGATAGTAACTAAAACTCCAGGGTCCTTGAGTGGGACTTTCAGCCCTCAGCCTGCCGTCCGGGGATTGTCGAACATTCTGCACTGCCAGCCTGGCCTGAGGACCATGTATAGAGGCCATTGGCGACCCTGCTGCCCCACCTACATCTTTGGGTAGGAGTCTTCAGTCCTCAGGTCAGTGCTTTCCATTTAGTTTTCCCGGCGGCTGAGCTGGGGGTCTCTAACAGTGAAATTAGAAAAAAAAAGAAGAAAAAAAAAGTTTGTGGAACTGATTGTGGCCCTATGCCAGCCAGTTAATGTTTATTTGGCAAATAAAATCAGTTTTGCTCAGCTGCCGAGTGTTATTTTGACCCTCCAACTGCCACCCGTGATCCCATCTCTCGATTTGTTTTGAGCCATCCCCCAGTTGGCACGCTTTCCAGCTTTGGTGGGGGGATGGGTCTCAAGAGAAAGTTTAATAGAAAAAAAGAATAATAAGCAGATGGATTGGTAAAATAACATAAAAAAAGAAATGATCCATAAAATTAAAATAGTATCTTAATTAGTTGGTAGGAATAAAAAACAAATGAATGGCACTCAACAAAAATGTATTATGAAATAAGTACAAAATTATGGTGAATCAAAGTGATTCATTTGTGAATCTCTGGTCTGAGGAAAACGTGACCAGAAATTTGTAACAAACCTTTGTTTGTTAGTAACCAGCTTTTAAAGTATGAAAAAAGGTAATGCAAAGAGATCTAATAAAGGTAATTAATCAGAAAATAGTCATTGAACTTAAAATAATATGAAGTATACTTGAAGAATTTGAAAAGAGATAAGGATTTTGGGTTATAGATGACATTAAGCCCTTAGCTCTGTAGAACAGAATGACAATTCAGGTCTGAACTTACTGGAACAGGTGTTGCTGATGGCTTCGTCGGAACCGTCTGCACAGTGGTTGATACCATCACAGACAAGGTCAGTGGCGATGCAGAACTCGCGTTGCGTACACTTAAATTCTTGGCACGAGTGTTCTGTAACAGACAGTTGGAATATGACTGAATTACTGTGACAGAACTGATAATTTTTACATGTATTTCTTATCCAGAATACCAAAATGTTTCTCTTAACTGTTTCCAATCTGAATCCAAATCTGCGCTTAAGAATGTACTCAGTATTATTGTAATACTGAATAGTACAATTTTTCTGGGCTGAAGGTGTTAATGAAATTTATGTTCAAGTAGGAAATAAACCTCACTTGATGATTTATGGATTAATTTATCAGACATGTTGTTGTTCTTACTAGTCTGGTATTCATTTAAAGAACTACTTTTACTTATCAAAGAAAAAAACTATTGTATTCTACTATAATTTATATTTCTTTATAGGATATAAGGGAAGGATATCAATATACATTTGTCTATAAAATTGTACATGATGCAATGCAAATACATGTGACAAATTGGTTTTTCTCTATAACGTCTAATAATGATATACATTATAGCTATTCTCTTTCATAAAATAGCTTTTTAACACTATGGAATATAATTAGAGAGAAGCTTAGTGGTTGGTATAAGGTAATTAAGTGACTTGTTAGTTACTCTTTGAAATACTCTGAATTTCTGTAAATTTACTCTTTGAAATAATTTCCACACTAGCTATTTAATAATTTTGTAAAACGATTCATAATGAAATACATAAAGTATATTGGAAGGAATAAATTCTAGCTTGCAAAATAGCAGTATCAACAAATATAATATCAACAATTGATGGTAAACTTTACCTCTTTTTGTTCCGCCACCAATCTTCAGTTTTTTCTCTCACACTACCGGTTTCGGAGACTAATCTCCATCTTCAGGTGTTCACTGTTCACTACACAAAGCTGTAGTAGTGTTGTATTACAGTTCACTAGTTTGTAGTGAACTGTAGTTCACTACAAACTAGTGTGTAGTGAACAGTGAACACCTGAAGATGGAGATTAGTCTCCAAAACCGGTAGTGTGAGAGAAAAAACTGAAGATTGGTGGCGGAACAAAAAGAGGTAAAGTTTACCATAAATTGTTAATATTAACCAATCAGGATAAAATACCGATAGAATAATCATGGAAATATAATATGTTTAATATGCAGGTTCAAATAATAAGTTATTAAAAAGTTATAATATAAAACAACAATTGAGCTCCCTTTTACATTTTATTTAATTAACATAAATAGCAACCCTAGGGATTACAACTTTTCTACAAATTTTAGGTTAGGTTAAAGGGCACTAGACCAGGAATTAGCATGTTGGAGAGATGGGACATCAGTAAATTTAACTTAGAAGACAAGTTCACTAACACCAGAGTAGTAGTAACATATACACAAAACAATCATATAATCACAAATTTTCAGTACCACTGGCACTTTCTTCAGGTGAGTAGAGAGAGACTGACTTGGCTTCCATTATTGCTGGGTAAGTGGCAGTGGTGGGGGTTGTACATCCATAGAGCAACACTCAGGTATTGATGAAGTTTTTTTCAGTTGGTTTGGTGATGGGGGAGGGGTTGAAGGAAAGTTGTCTATCTTATGTTCAGATTAGGTAGGTCACGAGATTTTTCTATCCATTGGTGTGTTTCTATCCATCCTTTGGAGTTGAGAACTATTGACATGGGAAGGAAGGGATCTGATAACTTAAGTGGTGTAATACTGGTCAACATTTTGGAGAAGAGTATGGGCAGAGACAGGTTTTTCAGGATTTAGGACTTTGCAATATGTCTATGGCCATTCAAGCGTTTTGGAAGGGTTTTACTGGTAAGGCCAATATAAAGGGCAGGAAAGTGCTGGTACTGGAGTTGGTAAATTAAATTGGTGGAATCACAGGAGTTCCTACAGGAATTCCTGTAGGTTAAGGAGGTAGTGGAGTTGGTAAAAGATATGGCTGGGTGATGAATAGGGCAGGTTTTGCAAGATTTCTTGTTCATAACCAAAATGTTGACCACTGTTACACCACTAAAGTAATCAGATACCTTCCTTTCCATGCCAATAGTTCCCAACTCCGAAGGATGGAATTAGCACACCATCGGATAACACAATCCCGTGACTTAATCTGAACACAAGATAGACCACTTTCCGTCAACCCCTCCCCCATCAGCAAACTTCATATATATATATACGAGTATATATATACCAACTGAAAAAAACTGCATCAATACCCGAGTGTTGCTCTATGGATGTACAACCCCCACCATTAAACACCCCCACCACTAGTGAAAGCCACCTACCCAGCAATAGCGAAAGCCAAGTCAGTCTCTACTCACCTGAATAAAGTGCCAGTAGTACTGAAAATTTGTGATTATGTGATTCTTTTGTGTATATGTTACTACTACTCTGGTGTTAGTGAACTTGGCTTCTAAGGTAAGTTTCTGATGTCCCATCTCTCCAATATACTAACTTTTCTACAAATAATTTATTTACCATTAAATAAGTCCCTAGTATGGGACTTTCACATGGGTTCTACATATTTGAGTTTTGTCAGATAGAATAAGAATCAAAATACTGTTTCTTTCAAAGATAAAGTGTTCCCTAATTTATCCATTGAACTAGAAATAGCAAAACTACTCAGAGTGTGGTATATCAGATGAATTCTGACGAGCTTTCAACACTCTTATTAAATAAGATAAGAACTCCCTGTTGTTGGTTAACTGATGCAAAAAACAACGATATTATAACAGTTATTTCTTTTTGTATCTTGTGGTCTGTGGCTTGATGACTCAGTGGCTAAGGCTTAAGATTGCTGAGGGCAAGGTCCAGGGTTTTAATCTCCAATTGACCTAAGATCATTGGATAGATTTATTTCAAAGTTATTTCACTCACTGAATAAATGTCAAATACAGGCCTGCAGATCCATGTGAATTTGGGAGTGAAGTTAAAATAATAATAATATAAGTTTGTAAAAGTTCATTTGTTATCTCTCAAGTCTAAGGATCATTTGATATTATATTGTCTTGGAAAAAGTCAATTATTTGTTCACTGTTATAAGAAAGTAAAACATTTTAAAATTAGAGTTCAACCCAATTTACAAGAATTTTAAATTAATTCAACAAAAAGAAAAATGTTCACTAATACCAAGTTATAAAAAGTAATTTTAATTTTCAGGAATATTTATCAGATATAGTAGAAAAAATTAGTTTTCTTACTGGGGTCTTTGACTGCTGTGATGACAAGGGTGAAACCATTGTTGTCTGTACCCCATCCATCCGTAACATACTTTAATGTCACGAAATTGGTGCGGGTGAAGATGGCACCAACAGCCTGCTTAGTGTTGCGGCAGTTGAGGTCCGCCTAAAATATGACGTCAGTCAATTAAACAACTTACACAGTGATGTACAATAAATATCTTCATTTTAGTTTTATGAACAGCAATTTTCTACTAGTTGTATGTTTGCATAAATAATCTACAATTTAAAAGTGTGACTTTATTTGGAAAATTTCTTATTCAATAAAAAAAATACATTGTATTAAAACTACAAAATATCTCTTATGATAATTTAGAAATAAATGAGGCACATATTATTATATTTTAATATAAGTTAACAGTTATCATGAAATTCCAAAATTATTTTTTTACAAAAATCATTCTTGCTTCTCTTTCATTTCTATTTTACATGCTTAGTATTCTCCAGACTTCTCTGGTGTACCACTCTTCGTTGGAGTGGATATCACATTCCAGTTGTATCATCTTTCTTCACAATTGTAATTAGGTGTACACATCTTGAATGTGGCCATACTTTTGATCTTATTCTCCTTTCTCTATCTCCTCTTTGGCAGTCTTCTTCTTCAATTCTCTTTGTATAGCTATACTAATGTAGTCTTTTATCATTAACTTATTTTTTAATATTTCGGTACCAAGAGTTTTCTTTTTTTACAAATACAATAAGAAGATTATAATCATGTTATATAAATTTAAAACATTTGGAAAATGTGTTAAAAAACCACTACATTAACACATTTTATACAATTTAAATAAGTGTAACATAACACAAATTTATTAAAATATAAATACAACATGTACAAACATGTGAGAAAATGAAAGTGTTTGAGAACCAAACATAGTTTATTATTGTAAATGACCAAACATAGTTTATTATTGTAAATGAGTTTGCTGAAAAAACATGATTTTGACATTTTATCTATGATAGATAATGCCTCTCACGTGCATCCGTTCACATTTACACAATCTTGCCATCTTTTCTACAAACTTGCAGTAACATTTGTAGAGGAAAAGCAGCAACCTCGTTTCTGTGCAGTGCTTAAGTTCAGCTACTTGTAGGCTTCTGTACAAAAAATTTACTTTTCAGATAGCCCCATAGCCAAAAGTCACAAAACGTAAAAAAGTCTGGGGATCGCGTAAACCATGGAACATCACCATATTGTGAAATCAAGTGTCCTGGAAACAATGTCATAAAAAGGTCTTTGAGGGTCCTGTGTGTGGCAAGTAGCTCGATCCTGCTGGAACCAGATAGCTTGGGTGTCAATTCCTAGAATGCGTAATTGCAGCACCAAAAATTCCACATAGCGGGCTGTATTAACAGTGCAGTCCTTTCCTCATTTCCTAAAAAAAATTCCACAGTACGTGTTTAGGTGGGAGAGTGTCAATACCATATTATGTTTATGAAAGTGTAGGTGGGCCAATATTACAGTATATTATGGGTGGTCATGTGGGTCAATATCACAGTACGTGTGTTTATGGTGGGGACTGATGGGTGATCCCAAACTGCACCTCCTAATTTTCTCTGCATAAAGCGGTCGTTCATGGATTTCTTTGGATTTTCAGCTGACTAGTATCATAAATTTTGATTGTTCACATTACCTGACAGTTAAAAGTATACTGCATAGGAAATTATCAACACTTGAATGAGGACGTTTCCTTTATTCACAAGCTGCAATAACCTCTGACATAAGGTAACATGTTGTACAAAGTCTATTTCTTTGTCATTGCTATTTTATAGGGGTGAAAATTCAAGTCAAGATGCAAAATTATACACAGAAAGTTTTGGATATTGCCAAGGCAACATATAGACCGAATGATTAGGACTTTGCAGTACCTACACTTGCGTGAACTGTTTCAATGTTTTTCAGCTTTTGAACTTTACAAGATCTTCCACTTGGCTTTATTTTGAGAGCAGATACTGCATTCCAGAAATTATTTACCTGCTTTAAAACCTTACTTTAGCAAGGAAAGGCACTGTAACGATCTTTGTTGAGCATAAAACTGTCGTTGTGGAACAATAACGGACTCATTACTTTTAAAAAATGTTTCAGTTAGGAAAGCACAACGATGCGCTTGCCACTGATGACCATGGTAACTATCCTCAAAATAGCATTAACCAAACCACGACTGCAACAATGAACTCTGTAACAATTTGACAGCAGAGCAATGGCCGCATGAACAGTCAGGATATTCTGGCTCACTCATTATTAGAGAAATTAAACCATTCTTGATAATACATTGTTGGTATTAAAAATAAGAGAGTAAAAAGAAGAAATTATATATTTATAATGAGAAGAGCGTATTAGCTTTTACAGGAGGATACTATCGTTGTTAGGGAGATGAAGTTTTATAGAACTACCACCTAACTTAATACCTTCTTTAAACTCCATAAAGTTCTCTGATTGGTTACACTCAAAATCAATTAATTCGGCTTGTTGAATTCCATGAATTTACACTTAGTAAAGTAAATAAACAAAACTTAAACATAAACAAAACAGCTCACATTTCAAGTCCAAATATTTTACTGTGCTATGATTAGTTATTGAAAATTAATTATTTACAGATCTGCAGCTTTACAAAGAGCTGTGGCGAGAAGGGAAGTGCAGAATGATGTAGTGGGGATATATATAATATGTATTGTCTAAAGACTGAATAAATGACTTGGTTAATATATGGAGGGAGACAAAACTGGTGATAAACAGTGATGTGATAAAAATATAACAAAAATCAAATATTTTTGTTGCTTTTATCTCTATATGTGCAATTACCTCTCCACTATGCCTGTGCAACACTTTCCTATTGCCAATTAAGAAATGATGCTAATGGGCTTATATATTTCTTAAAAATAAAATTAAAACAAATTGCAGCAAATAACTAGTTGCTAGTACAGTAAAAAAAAAAAAAGTGCATTATTTGTTTACTTTACTGAGTTGAAAAAGCAGTTTTAATTTTTTTGTTTCTGAATGAAGAATCGACAAAAAAAAAAAAAAAAGCTATTGTCTTTGTGAGATAAATTTCAATATATATTACCATAAAATAGATTTTGTTAAGGACAGATTCTGATTGTAGAACCTGGTTTTTATTTAGTCAATGATAATGAGTTGACTAGTATTCATCTCTTTTGCGGGTACAGTTGACTAATAATTGTCAAACTGTAGAAATATTTATATTAGTTAGAAATTAGTCAGTTTTTCAATTGACTGGAATAACCAATTAAGCCAAAAATAACTGACTGGTTAGTTGTTTGTTGAATCTAGTTGGTTATATTATCAATAGTCAGCTGATACTCCCACACATTAACCTGACTTGTCTACTGCAATCTCTCGTCGTCGGCTCTTGTTTCATTCATTCAATTTATCTTTATTATACATTCATCAAGAATTACAATAATGCCCAATTACATAAAATATTAGGTTTGGTCTTCCCTGTTGTTATCAAGAAATTCATTCAGAGTGTAGAAAGGTCTTCTAGTTAGCCATATCTTTAGCTCCATTTTAAGTTTATTCCCAGTGAGTTCTTTCATGGATGTAGGTAGATGGTTTCGAAACTTGCAGCCTGCATAAGATGGTTTTTTTTCTCTGATGGGGTGGTGCGATGGACTTGCAAGTTAAGCCTTGAGCCATTACGGGTGTTATATGAATGAAAATCTCCATTTCTAGGTGGTTGAAGTTTGTCCACGTATAGGATACATTCCTGTGTGTACTATGTATGTACATTCCTGTTTCACTTGTTCTGTTGTAAAAATCATATTGTGTCTAGTAAAAACAACTGAGTTATGGTAAATTAGTTGATAGGTCTATTTTACTTCATGTAAAGTAACATAAGAGCAATATGCAATATGCAACCATTTAAATTCTCATGACAATGAATTTTCAAAATAGAAATAACAGTTAATTATTTGGTACGCCTATAAAAGATTGAAAGTTGATTGTTTGTATTAGTATTTACCTTATATGAACCAACGGCATGTGCACCATCGTAGATGAAAAGATGATCGTTGCAGTCGAGGTGCAGCATGTCAAACCTGAGCATGAAGCGCTGCAGTATGGAGTGTGTCTGGAAGGTGATGACGCAGTCTAAGCTCTTCTCGTTCTGAGAACGAAGCACTGCTCCATCGATCTTCCGATACAACTGTTGTAAAAAGTGATTCTTGCACAGTGACTGCATGTGATCTGCAACAAGCAGAATATATGTCATTAGTAAAAGAACGGAAATGAACACCTGAATGTAAAGTAAACAAAGTTATGCATTAAACCAATAAAAATCGAAGGTTCTTCAAGTTCGAATCCACATAGTAAATATGTGTAACATATTTAAAAAAAAAAAAAAATAAATAAATATATATATATATATATATTCACAGAGCCTATACACATTGTAAATATGCTATTGCTAAAAAATTTGTTGATAGTGTCACCAAGAAGGATTTGTCTGTGATAGTATCCACCATTGGGTGTGATTGTCATTCATGCAAATGAGATCAGACTGGGGCTGCCTAGAGATTTGTCTTTTCGAAGAACTGCAGTACACCACGGAGAAGAAAGAAACCAATAGTGGGCTAAATTTTTGTCGAGTAGTTATTTCTCCACTTTGCTATGAAATTACAGGACCAGCACCATGTCAGTTCCTCCCTTATTCTCCCAAATATTAAAGGATAAAAGTAGTAATTATAATTAAACATGCGTAAATTCGTACATTAGTTATAATATATAACTGTCCTAGTTATAATCCATAAAAATAATATATAACTGCCACTGAGGCGTTCACTGCAGATATAAGAAAGTATTCTCAATTTCTTTTTCTCTGTGGACTGGCTAAGTTGACTGATTGGACTATTTGATATATTGGGAATTGTTATCAAACCATTGTTGTGTTTTTTGTTCAAAGTAACCTATGATTGTAAATATGATTTTTATCCCTCATATATTTCGAGTATGAATTCTGATACATGTCCGTTTCAATGAGTCATTTGCTCTAGCATTAGATCCTTCATACTTTGCAGTTTATTTATTGATTTATTTCCTTTGTGATGATTATGAACTATGTTTACCTGCCTTCCACAGACCAGAGGGATTCACAAAGGTTAATTATGCCCTTGTGAGGTGAAACCCTCTGGTCTCAGGAAGGTGAACGTAGTTTACCGAAATCGATCACCATAATATTTTGTACTTATACTATAATACATTTTTGATGGATGACGTCAACTTGGTATGTATTTCTACCAACACTTTATATGCTAATTGAGAAAAATTAAAATATTTTCTCAATTAGTAAATTACAATTTATTCTGAACATAATTATTTTTAGAAATTGTTAGTGTATTAACCTCTGGCATAAACATCTACCTAATGACTATTTCAGTCTTCTTGACATGATAATTTTGGTTTAAAAAATTAAAATTTTTAATTTTAAAAGTAGATGAAAATGCTTTTGATAGGGAAGGAAGGAAATTACAAAGTTCTTAAAATATAATCGATCCATTTCATAAGTACTTTTAACTAATGAATAAATACAAGGTAGATTTGAATTAACTTTTCGAATATTTATGTTTTGCTTATTTTGTGATATTATTACTAGAAATGAATCTTTAAATGAAAAGTCTATGCCAGAAGACCTTATAGAAATTCCTACTTTTGAACTGAGAAATCACTTTGGTGACCTTGGGGAGACAATAATGAAATAAAAATATAATACTAGTGTTAATCACATCCTCTTATTTTAAACTTAATTAAGGACCTGCATTTTAAGGTCTATGCCAGGTTTTTACATTCAAACATTTAATGACAATTCTATTTAATCAAATTTAATATGAAATAAATTAAACTTATTTCAAACCTTCAAAACATATTCACAAGATATAGAACTGTAGATCTAAATTTAGTAAATTAAGTACATAATGTAAAATACATTTCATTTCAATCACCAGATAGATAGTCTCAACTAACCATTGTTGTTTTGATTGACATTACTGCTATTGACCCTACCTCCCCCTCCCTAGGTGGTGGTAGAAGGCAAGCCCCAAGGGAGTCCTATGTCCACGTGGCTGGTGCTGACCATCCTACCGAGATATTAGTATACATGATGGCCCAGTGCCTGGGGGGGGGGGGGCACATTGATTACCTCTGTATGATGCATGTCATGCCAATCACCCCTCCCCTCCCTACAACCCCAGTTTAATTTGTGAAGCGTAAAGATAAAATGTGGAAAGAGCAGGGGCTTAATTTAAAGGCTTGCAATTATTTTTACATTTTGTTAAAAAAAACTTGAACAGATTAAGTACTGTACTTTTATCTTATTCGTAAATAGTGAAATAATGTAAAACCAAGTTTATTTTTGCTGATATAGTGCAGATAAAAGTAAAACATTCTATGGGAGAATAGATGTTATAAATAATTTACATAATACTCATGTCGTCCACATCGATACCAGACTTGAAACTAGTCTAAATAATAGCATGTAGACTTTCCTAATAGATTATATCAGAATAAGATGAAAATAGCAGAAGTTATACTATTAATACCCATACTTTATACATTCACATTCGTACGTACACACGCAAGCACACGGACACACACGCACACACATACGTATATGTAATAAGGACCGAAACCTCCTTGAGATGGCAACAAACCCAACAATACTTGACATTGTTTTAGATGACTTGTAATATATAATATTTGGATTAGTTAGATAACTTATAATATATAATATTTGGATTAGTTAGATAACTTATAATATATAATATTTGGATTAGTTAGATAAGTTATAGTATATAGTATTGGGATTAGTTAGATAACTTATAATATATAATATTTGGATTAGTTAGATAACTTATAATATATAATATTTGGATTAGTTAGATAACTTATAATATATAATATTTGGATTAGTTAGATAACTTATAATATATAATATTTGGATTAGTTAGATAACTTATAATATATAATATTTGGATTAGTTAGATAAGTTATAATATATAGTATTTGGATTAGTTAGATAACTTATAATATATAGTATTTGGATTAGTTAGATAACTTATGATATATAATATTTGGATTAGTTAGATAACTTATGATATATAATATTTGGATTAGTTAGATAACTTATAATATATAATATTTGGATTAGTTAGATAATTGATAATATATAATATTTGGATTAGTTAGATAAGTTATAGTATATATTATTGGGATTAGTTAGATAACTTATAATATATAATATTTGGATTAGTTAGATAACTTATAATATATAATATTTGGATTAGTTAGATAACTTATGATATATAATATTTGGATTAGTTAGATAACTTATAATATATAATATTTGGATTAGTTAGATAATTTATAATATATAATATTTGGATTAGTTAGATAAGTTATAGTATATATTATTGGGATTAGTTAGATAACTTATAATATATAATATTTGGATTAGTTAGATAACTTATAATATATAATATTTGGATTAGTTAGATAATTTATAATATATAATATTTGGATTAGTTAGATAAGTTATAGTATATAGTATTGGGATTAGTTAGATAACTTATAATATATAATATTTGGATTAGTTAGATAACTTATAATATATAATATTTGGATTAGTTAGATAACTTATAATATATAATATTTGGATTAGTTAGATAACTTATGATATATAATATTTGGATTAGTTAGATAACTTATAATATATAGTATTTGGATTAGTTACTTATTATATTAGGTTTGAAATATATTCTACTAGTAACTAATTTATAAATACTAAACCTTCATTCAATTGGTCGGTAGCGTAGTTGGTTCAATTCCAGCTTTATGTGCTAAAGGTTGTCAGTTCGATCCCAATCAGAGTTGATACATTTTGAGAAGGATCAGCTGATAATCACCGGCTGTTCATTTGTCATTGGGCTATTGATTAATGACACTTTCTAAGGAATAGTCGGCCTTAGTTTGTAACAATGACTACATTCGCTCATCTACACTCATCACACTCATTCGAAATCCATATTCGCCCATATCTTGACGATCGGCGTCTTATGAATAAATAAATAAATAAAATAAAATCATTCATTTGTAAGAGGCCGATTGGTGAATATGAGGGGCGAACGAGTATGATGGGTTCCTCCGAAAGAGCTATGTATTAATCTTCTTCAAATTAAGTAAAAAAGCCTACTGAAGTTATATTTATTCAGCTATATTAAATTGCAAGCAACGAAATCGGTTCTAGTTTGTTATTTTGTTCCCAATCATGTGAAAAAAGTTTAAGATCCATTACCCCTACCATCAGTGCATTCAGGATAGTACAGAAAAATGTCTTTAACTTCACATACCAGCTCAAATGGGCCGCAGGCCTGTACTTGAAGTGCCAACCGTCAGATCAAGTTGGGAATTTGAACCTTAGACTCTGCAGTCCGAAGCCTTAGTCACTGAACTACCATGGCTCGATTCACTCATAAATGGGGACCTTTGTCTTATTGTCGATATAAAAATACTGAACCTAGCTTCTTCAATCTTTCCAGCAAATTTATTTGTCTCAATATATGCTGCGATGATTTAACGTTCGTTGGTAATAGTTAACTTCCAATTGTGAACACAGCCTTTGTCAGAATGTGTTTATAAAGAAGTTTAAAAGTATATTGTACTAATATTGATTCTGCATTGTTATATAATTTAAAATTAAACATAAAACGCGTTTAGGAAAGAAATTTGAATTTTCAATCAAATTAATCCAGTAGTTATTGGAACACAAATTGCGTAGGGTGCATTGATTACGTAACAAAGCCAATTGCCAATCACATCAATACTCCTCCCCCCCCTCAATATTAAACCCCCTTGACATGATGCTACAAGCGTGCAGATCAAACAATAACGCTTACGAGAGTGTCAGAGCCTGTGTGTCAACTGTCACTATACCATCAACTATGCCGGCAAAATCAAACTACCGCCCAACATCATGTAAATCAATTTATCACTTAACTTGTGTTTAGCCCCACAGTCACACTGTTAGATGTAACTTGATTGACAACAACCTTTTGAAAGGGTCATAATCATTAAATAACCATTTGATTATTTTGTTGAGAAAGACTGCGTTTGATAATAACAAAAACTACCACCATTTGATAAACTGTATAAACAACAATTTGCAGTTGAATCATCATAAGTTCTCTATTGAATGCTTGAAGTTTCTGGTGCTGTGTCAGGTTTTGAAAGTGACTTTGTTTTCTTATAGAAGATTCCAATCAAAAGAAAATTGTGTTTTCTAAGTTTTTCTGGAATGTTTTTAAACTCAAGTAAAGTTTCCTCTCCCAACATCTTGACTGATTGGAACGATTCTGTTTCGAATGAAAAGAGTCGTTTTGTTGAAATATGTTGTTTAAAAATAACTGTGTGCTTTTACTCATATTGAAATTTCTTTATATATGAATTGAGTAAACATTATTTTTTATAAATACACTACTTATGTTGAATTTTAAGATTATTAGTAATGAGATATATTGTATGTAGAGTTATATTTAAAGATAGAATATTCAAAAAAGATTGTCCAATGATTAGAGGCAGATTAAATAAAATTTCTTAAAAATAAGAGCCTGTAAAATCAATTAAGCTTAAAAACAACAAACATTTTTCAGTAACCTATTTTGGATAGTATGTCTATGTGAACTTAAGCAATACATATCCTGCAATTAAAAAGTAGTACGTTGAAGCAGTATATTCCAAAAATATAAATGGTACTATAAAAAAACTAACAAAGTATTCATGAATATTAAACAGAAACATAACTACAAGGCTATATTGTTAAATCTGGAGTATACAGTACTCATTTCAACTACTCACTCTCCTAAGTTTTGAAAGTTCATATATCTGCAGAGGATTACGTGTTGAAAAATATTTCTTTAGTATCTTTTATTTACTAAGGAATTCACTTCCTAACAACATCATTGGAAGATATCACAGATTGTAATGACTGTGTGTAGGAAAACCTTGTCCTATTTTGGGTGTTAGAATAGTGGTTGTATGTATGCGTGTAAGCACTGACTATAGAAACAAGAGGACTGTCCTCTCATAGAAGCCGGCTTTCCTGTTCGGTGAAATTAGTTCATTTTATGTTTTCACAGGCAGAGCCAGCAGTCTCCCTCTCTCTGCCTCTCTTTAGTACACGCTGAAGTGACTAATAGTTGAGCGAATAGTATGCCAAATAGTTGAGCGAATAGTATGCCAAATAATACTTATTTCAAACAAACCACCAATAGCAACAAATGCGTCCTTCAGCAAGTACTTTGGCTTGAGAATTCTATTTGTTTCTATAATCAAATTAAATATTTTTAGTTTTAATAAGTATAAGTTATTCCTTGTCTCATTATTCAACAAATATGCCAGTAGTTAAATAACCATTGTACGAGTACAAATTAAGTCACATAAGTTGTGGGCAGCAAATGGCATTGTCAACTTATGTAAGTTACAAAAAAATTGTTTCTGATACAAACATTTTTCTTAAGTAGGGTTAAAGAATATAGCTGTGTAGGGTTTAAAACGTGACAGTTAATGGCCATTTCGTGTGGCGATGAGGGAATTACAAACTAAACCACCTCATCATCTCAGCCTCCCTCCACTCTTCCTGAAGAAAGTGATTGAGCATCAAAAAATTATGTAGTTTAATATAATGATTTTCTTTTTAGCAAACTTCTCTTGCATTTTTTCTCATTCAAAAAGTTGTGGACTAACTGTTAAAGATTTATAAAAAAATGTTAAAAATAATCTGTTACATCAAACTGTTGTTAGTTTAATCACAAAATGGCATAGAATCACAAAAAGAGCTTCTCGAAACTCTGCACATAGAATGAGTAGAAGGGCTTTTATTACGTTTGTATGGGAGGTTAAAAAAGTCACAGCATTAAAAGTGCACAGTAAAATTAATCTGCATATAGGCAATATCTTGGATATGTTAATGTACTCTCTCTTAAAAAAATGAATAAATATGTTTATGGTTATAGCAGTGCTAGTTTGCTTCCATGTAATTTTTGGTAGATAAAATGAGTTTGCATTTTGCACATGACTAGTCACATTTTTATATTGCAAATGGGCCAGTGGCCTACTAAGAAATATAATTTTCAAAAGTTTTTAAGTAAAAAGTAGTAGCTGTAGCTGACAAGATTGCAGGAATAGAGCGTTATACCAAACAGTAGTTAAACTGACCAAAGATTATTGCAGTTAGTTTTATAATTTATTTTTATACAAACGTTTTCATAAACTGTCCAATATGACCTCTCAACCATTATAACATTCAACAGATCCCCTCAGTAAGGTGTTATAAATAAACAGTCAATATTAAATTCAATGTTATTTTAAACGTTATGATCTTGTATTTTTCCAAAATATAGTATAAAACCTATTGGCCAGTAGTTGGTTTTAATCAAGTTTTATCTTGTGTGTTAGCAGAGCAATGGATTGTGTAGTCGATTGAAGCCATACACATGCAGCTTCATTGGGCTTATCCTTTGATTCTGTGTAATTGATTGTCACGGTGTCCATCCAATTGAGTTCATTGAGTGCTTCTCAAATACACGCTTCTATCTTGTCCGTTTTCCTTTTATCCAAGTTCCCTCCCCTTCATAATTACACTACTTTTAGTTGGGACTAATGCACAATGTCATAATCTAATCTATATTCTGCATATTTTATATGATGGCAGAAATACGAATGTCTGTAGTTTTTTTTTTTCTTAACACAAGTGCTGCTTTTTATGATGTGATTTTAATATGATAATTGTTGTTTCAATTAAAAACATGGATCTAAACAAAAAGGATAAGAGGAAACAAAAGAACAAGTTTTCACCAAGAATACCGGCCCAAACATTTAAAGAAAATTGGTGTTGATGGCGGTGCCGCATTATGGCGTGCAGGTTATGGTGTATTGTGTAAGTTTACAAGGCCGGTTCGGCAAAAATTCGCCTCGTCTGTAAACAGGACTTTACTTTAAAAGTTTAAGTCATCACATTTCTGAATAAACCACTGACAAATCCTAATCCGGCGTGGATAATCGTCTGGCAAGAGAGCATGAACCTTTTCAACACCTTCAGAATATTCCATACAGTGTGTTTTGAAGTTTGAAATTGTAAGCTTTTTTCCTTAGTGCTTTTACTAGGCGATTTGTTATCTCATTGAGGATATTATCTTCCAACTGAACGGTTTTAACTGATCTTGGTCTCCATTTGTCATTTATATTACGAGAAAAGCTTCCAGATACAACCGTTTAGCTTCATAACTGTTACATTCTGTAAGACCATACATCAAATACATATCGGCCTTTTCAATCTTTGAGTAAGCATAATAATTACCTGCCATTATTTAGACAACAAATAATAAAAATAAACAAAAAGAAACTAATCACAAAGATACTAACTAAATTATATGAAAACAAATAATGGAGAAACAATAATTCTACTAAAACTTACAAAAACTATTCACATATAATAATCTAATTTATCAACAATCAGTAATCTGCAATACAAATGCTAAAATATCAGCTGTTTAATATTTACTTCATCAGCTGATTAGATATGCATTTAAAACCAGCAATGAAATTTCAAATAAAATGAAACGGAGCATACATGGCATTGCCTAAATTAGTGTTACTTCTTTATTTATGAACAAATTTTACTCAACTAGGACTTGTTAGATTTGTTATTACATTGTGCAACCTTTTTATTACTTGCACATTTTTTTAAGATTACGCGTTTTTCATAATTTAAAGTTAAAGATTTTTAAGTGCCGCCATTTTGAAAATATTGAACACAATAAAATAATACTATCACACCCTTAAAAATAAGCATAACAGGTATCTCCATTCCAAATTTGAGCACTGTACTGAAAGGAATTATGAAATTACATATAATTTGATGAAAATACAAAAAAGGCCGTCATATTGAAAACGAAGCATATTAGGACATGTATGTATAGGAAGATGTTTTCTTATTTTTAACCAATGAATCATATCCTTAAGTTTCGGAACATAGTTTGGGAACACCCTTTATATTACAATCTTCATAATAAATTAGCATTCTGTAGATAAAAATCAAATCATTCCACAATTTCACTGTCCAATCTGTACTAGCTGAACCTTCCTGCTTCGCCGGTCATAATATTCAGTTTGGAGACTTGCAATCAAAATATAAGTAAAAATTCCAACAGTTCAATAACATTAAACAATTACTTAAAGTAAATCAAACAATACTTTGTTTTTGAAAAACAATTATTTAATATACCAACCAATTTAGAACAGCTGATATTATGAATAATTTACTACTTTACTCATTTATTTTTAATTTTAAAAGTTTATCCTAGCACAATTTTATTATTTAATGGCTGTTAATTTAATAAATCAACCAATTAATTAATATACCTCCATAAGAATAACACGAACATCTTGGAGAACAGTGGGACGGAGTCCTGAGGCTGGAGAAGAAAATCCTTTTTTAATGAGCCTCTAGAGGCCAAGATAAACATATGTAAAAATGTTCAAGTCAATGGACGTATAGTTTTGGAAAATTAGTGATGAGTGGTAAATGGCTTTTATATTATTACTGTAGTTGACTCTGAATCAGTGAAATAACGGGTTTCTCGCCATATTTAGCCATGTCTTGGGAACTGGCTATGCATTTAGTCAAATTAAAGTGTAAATTTCCCGATTAAAATAAGTTTTTTCTTTTAGATAAAAAAGTTTCAAAGTCTAGAGAAATCTGTAAGTCTACTTTTAGAGGACACAAAGTACTATATTTTACTCTGAATGAATAAAATATTGTTTTCTCACCATGTCTTATGATCTGGCTATGAATGCTTTAAAACTAAATTGTTAATTTTCCGATTGAAAACAGTTTGTTCTCCTAGATAACAAAGTTTCATAGTCTAGAAAAATCTGTAAGTCTACATTTAGAGAGCGCAAAGTACAGTAATTGACTATGAATCAGTGAAATATCGTGTTTCTAGCCATGTCCTATGACTTGGCTATACATTTGTTCAGATTAAATTGTATATTTTCCCATTGAATACAGTATGTTCTCTTAGATAACAAAGTTTCACAGTCTAAAAAAATCTTTAAGTCTACTCTTAGAGGCTGTAAATTAACCAATTTGATTTACACATACAAATTGAAAATCTAGCTCTATCTAAGGATGAAGGAGGTGAGATAGAGCAAAAATAATAGGGTCAAAGTTGTAGATCGTCTCAAATCAGGCGCAGAAAATAGGTTTAGTTTTAATGTAGAACTGTTCACTTAGCCGCTACAGTCCAATTAGAGAAACACTATTTTTGGCATTTAAAATTTTTAGCATTTAAAATTTTTGGCACTAAAAAGGCTGGCATCTTTGATTTACTAAGGCTTTGTCAAAATCCCTTCTTATTGCATATCTATAACATGAAACCTTTGACTCTACAAAATTTCAGCCTCGTAAGTTTAGTACTTTTTTAGTTAAAGAATGAGTGAGTGAGTCAGTGGTATTTGGCTTTTATAGGTATAGATTAATAAAAAAAAAAGTAAAAAGCTATCACCTTTAAGGATATGGTATTTCATTTCATTAAAGCTTTAATGTCTTTTAAATCATCTCGTTTCTAAAGACAGCCCTTAGTCACGATAAGGGTGCCAACTAGTGGTTAAAGGGGCGGCAAAGCTGAGACATGGGCGGAATGCAAAATTCATCTCGCTCTCAACACAAAGGCCCGTGGAGATCCGCCAACTTTATCACATGAAAGGTTGATCAATGGAATACTTTAGAAGAAAACTGGTTAGGAAAAATGATATATTCTTAGTAGATATTTAACAAAACTGTAAACAATTATCGTAATATATTACACTACAAAGCAGAAAAAAACACAAATTACAAGCATGCATTTAAAATGAATACAACATTTTAAGGTACGGTATTATGTTGTTTTATTTTCAAAATCAATTATTAAAAAAGCTGTATGTCATTCTTACCCTTTCAAATATAATTTTATAAAATAATGATTACAGCAATTAGATTCATATAAAATGTTAACTGCTGATTAATTAACTAGTGTCAATCTTATCTACAAATTATATATTTAAACTTAAATTAAATTCAACAAAGATTTCTTACTCTTGACAATAAAGAGTAAGAAATTATAGATCCTATTCAAATCCTATAGAATTCAGTGATCATTCTATAAATAATTTTTTAAAGTGTTGTATTTTGTATCTGCTTGTAGTAGATTTTAACTACATTGACAAATTAGTCAATACAAAAGTATTGACAAATTCTTATACTGGATAATACAAACAAACAGATTGTTATATAAAAGGAGTACATGTATTCAATCAGTCCTTTCTTACTTTGGGATACACCAATCTGTTAAATAAGGGGTTTTTTTAATAGAGTATAACAAATGTTTTGATTACAATACATTAATTTTATTATTATTACCGTTTTAATAAAAGAAATATACATATGTACATTAATTTGTTACCCACAAATTAGATATTACTCCTAAATTTAGAACTCTAATTAATGAAACATAATTTATAATACAGTATATTCATGTTTGGAGTGTTGGAGTCAGAATGTCCAATGTTAGTATATGGATATTTATGTTAGTAGTGTTGCAGTCAGAGTGTCCAATGTTAGTATATGGATATTCATATTGCGAGTGTTGCAGTCAGAATGTCCAATGTTAGTATATGGATATTCATGTTGGTAGTGTTGCAGTCAGAATGTCCAATGTTAGTATATGGATATTTATGTTGAGAGTGTTGCAGTCAGAGTGTACAATGTTAGTATATGGATATTAATATTGGGAGTGTTGCAGTCAGAGTGTCCAATGTTAGTATATGGATATTCATATTGGGAGTGTTGCACTCAGAATGTCCAATGTTAGTATATGGATATTTATGTTGAGAGTGTTGCAGTCAGAGTGTCCAATGTTAGTATATGGATATTCATGTTGGTAGTGTTGCAGTCAAAATGTCCAATGTTAGTATATGGATATTCATGTTGGTAGTGTTGCAGTCAGAGTGTCCAATGTTAGTATATGGATATTCATATTGCGAGTGTTGCAGTCAGAATGTCCAATGTTAGTATATGGATATTCATGTTGGTAGTGTTGCAGTCAGAATGTCCAATGTTAGTATATGGATATTCATGTTGAGAGTGTTGCAGTCAGTGTGTACAATGTTAGTATATGGATATTCATGTTGAGAGTGTTACAGTCAGAGTGTACAATGTTAGTATATAGATATTTATGTTGAGAGTGTTGCAGTCAGAGTGTCCAATGTTAGTATATGGATATTTATGTTGAGAGTGTTGCAGTCAGAGTATACAATGTTAGTATATGGATATTTATGTTGAGAGTGTTGCAGTCAGACTGTCCAATGTTAGTATATGGATATTTATGTTGAGAGTGTTGCAGTCAGAGTATACAATGTTAGTATATGGATATTGATGTTGAGAGTGTTGCAGTCAGAGTGTCTAATGTTAGTATATGGATATTCATGTTGAGAGTGTTGCAGTCAGTGTGTACAATGTTAGTATATGGATATTCATGTTGAGAGTGTTACAGTCAGAGTGTACAATGTTAGTATATAGATATTCATGTTGAGAGTGTTGCAGTCAGAGTGTCCAATGTTAGTATATGGATATTTATGTTGAGAGTGTTGCAGTCAGTGTGTACAATGTTAGTATATGGATATTCATGTTGAGAGTGTTGCACTCAGAGTGTACAATGTTAGTATATGGATATTTATGTTGAGAGTGTTGCAGTCAGAGTGTTCAATGTTAGTATATGGATACTCATGTTGAGAGTGTTGCAGTCAGAGTGTCCAATGTTAGTATATGGATATTCATGTTGAGAGTGTTGCAGTCAGAGTGTCCAATGTTAGTATATGGATACTCATGTTGAGAGTGTTGCAGTCAGAGTGTCCAATGTTAGTATATGGATACTCATGTTGAGAGTGTTGCAGTCAGAGTGTCCAATGTTAGTATATGGATATTCATGTTGAGAGTGTTGCAGTCAGAGTGTCCAATGTTAGTATATGAATATTCATGTTCAGAGTGTTGCAGTCAGTGTCCAAAGTTAGTATATGGATATTCATGTTGAGAGTGTTGCAGTCAGAGGGTCCAATGTTAGTATATGGATATTCATGTTGAGAGTGTTGCAGTCAGAGGGTACAATGTTAGTATATGGATATTCATGTTGAGAGTGTTGCATTCAGAGTGTCCAATGTTAGTATATGGATATTCATATTGGGAGTGTTGCAGTCAGAGGGTCCAATGTTAGTATATGGATATTCATGTTGAGAGTGTTGCAGTCAGAGGGTCCAATGTTAGTATATGAATATTCATGTTCAGAGTGTTGCAGTCAGTGTCCAAAGTTAGTATATGGATATTCATGTTGAGAGTGTTGCAGTCAGAGGGTCCAATGTTAGTATATGGATATTCATGTTGAGAGTGTTGCAGTCAGAGGGTACAATGTTAGTATATGGATATTCATGTTGAGAGTGTTGCAGTCAGAGTGTCCAATGTTAGTATATGGATATTCATGTTGAGAGTGTTGCAGTCAGAGGGTACAATGTTAGTATATGGATATTCATGTTGAGAGTGTTGCAGTCAGAGGGTCCAATGTTAGTATATGGATATTCATGTTGAGAGTGTTGCAGTCAGAGTGTCCAATGTTAGTATATGAATATTCATGTTCAGAGTGTTGCAGTCAGTGTCCAAAGTTAGTATATGGATATTCATGTTGAGAGTGTTGCAGTCAGAGGGTCCAATGTTAGTATATGGATATTCATGTTGAGAGTGTTGCAGTCAGAGGGTACAATGTTAGTATATGGATATTCATGTTGAGAGTGTTGCATTCAGAGTGTCCAATGTTAGTATATGGATATTCATATTGGGAGTGTTGCAGTCAGTAAGTCTAGTGTTCGCATATAATTTCTAAGGGCATTTTTAATAGTAATAGTTCTTCCTGTTAGTGTTTTCAATGTGGACGGTAGGGAATTGTAAATTTTATAAGCAATATAGTGGTTGCTTCTTTTATAGTTTTTTTACACAAGGTAAATGAAGTGATTTATTTCTTGTTTTTAAAGTTGTGGCTAAAATTTGTATTTTGAACAGTTCATAATTGTGTATTAATACTTCTAGTATATACTGAATGTGTGTAAAATTCCCTACCGGTTAAAGTTCTCCCTTTGTAGTTTTTCTTGAAAAATATTTATTGATTTAATTACTGGATTAATCGTTGTGCTATATGCTCCATCTCAACTAATTATTCCACAAGTTGCTATGCTGTGTACAATATAATACAATAAATGCTAAAATGAATAAAGTAATATTAAGAAAATTTAACCACAAAATGATATATTCTTTTTTAATTACGATAGAATGTAGGAGCTGTGATTTCCCTCAAATCTGTTAAAAATACAACAACGTTTTGGTTTTGCAAATTGCTTGGGTAATGATAGCTTTCTACATTCTTAGTGAATGTTGGTCGGAAGCGGTTGAATTTTAGTGGGAAGGGTATAAAAGGGGTATTATACATTCCACACTGTAGCGTCGGGCTTTTAGATACCACTTCGTCGTTTTAAGCCCATTCGGTCACTTAACGCTTACTCATGGGTATGGTAAGCGATGAATTGTTAAAGTTACAAACTCCTTCCATGTTTGCTTCATATTTCATCTGATGTAGTCTTAAAATAATTGTTTTTATTGGATCGAACTAAATGTATTGGAATACATAATCTATTTTCTTCAATTAATTGGAAGAGTAGTTATAAAACAATTACTTATAAGAATAAAAATGAATAATCATGTTCCATTTGATTGTTGTGGCTGATGTGATACTTGAATGAGTATTTATTTTTCAAAAAATATGTTTGTGTTTTAGAGTATTTTAAATTACAGGAGTGTTTATAATAATAATACTATAATTGGGACGGTCAATAAGGGTGTTATTTAGCGTATGTACGGGTTCTAGCAACAGAGGGGAATCTTTCCACTGCTGATCTCCCTTGCTTCATGGGCGTGACTAACTATCACCTTCAAGTGCTCAACTTTCGCAACAGTGTTTAGTTGATAAAAAGTAACTGTACAAGTTTAATTTGTTTTTATTGTTTACATTATTATTCATTGTGTGATTTATGTTATTAATTGTTATTTGAATACTAAATAGTGATTTAATTTAATAGTTCTAATCTTTATTCATTGGTGTTAATCAAACAAACCAATGGTCACAGCTGCTGATGATGTAATAGGCAGGGCTTGCTATTGCGCTGCCAGCAAGAGGCCTTCCATCATCGTGGTTGCCATGACAATTTTTAAATGGAATTACACGGAGAAAGAATAGTTCTCTGTCTTACTTCTATCACTCAGTGTATTCAGTAGGTAATTTTTTATGCCTATCTATGCCAGGCCCTACACAGCCCTCCATCGATTGAGCGTGCACTAACAATGAAGAATTAGTGGGATAAGTTGAAATTCTACAAACTGGACTCTCAACGTATCCTCCTGGACGCCCAGTCCAGATTTGAACTGACAGGCTCTATATTGGAAAAAATTGATATGGCCACAAAGAAAATAACATATAAATTGAAACTAAAAGATTTGAAGAGGCAAAATTTAGAAACTTACAACCAAGCTATTAACAAGTCAAAAACAAAATGGAAAATGATCAATAATGAAGAAACCGTAAAAAAATATAGTACATTTCAACTTGAACATACATACATTGAATACTCATACACGTACATTGGCATTGAATACTTCTACACTTTTATTCTGCTGACCTGGACGAAATATCATCTTAGAAGTTTTGCTATGAAGATATCTAAACTCCTGTCATGCATTATAAACAAGCCTTTTTCGAAGGAATTTAACTCTGATTTGACTAATAGCTGAGCTAATAGTATGCCAAGTAGTCACCGTCACTATTATTTGAAATGAATCACTGTTAAGATGTGCACAGAACACATCTCACAAATGCATTGCCTCGGACAGTCAGTGCTACTACTTTCAAAAACTAAAAAGACACATTTTTTGCTATATACAGTATTATGGTTTTATTGAAGTCTGAAAACTGAGTGGATTTTTAAACATTTCAAAATGAAATACATATTTTTATATAGGGAGTTAAAAATATTATAAATTTAAGTTATTTTGAATTGCACAGTTTTTCTTTTATATATGTATGAAAGTCTATGCTCATAAAGAGGATGGAGCAAAGGAAGCAGTACACAGTTTTATCAAATACAGCCAAACACTGAGAAGAATCACTTTTATATAAAACAGCCAAATTGAAAAATGTACTTATTTATATTTAATTTTATTTATTAATATTATAATTTTGTAGTAATATTATAATTTTTATTTTATATCACGGATGGTCTCTCTCTTAGTAATAGAAGGAGCTCACAATTTGTTGAAATACACAAAACAACAAACGTTTGTGAATTACATCAACAAATCACTGGTTTAGTAAATATTTAAAAGGGGCTTTGATGATGAAAACGTTATTGCTTGGAAAAATATTAACAGAGCTGATTTTCACGAATGGCCACTTCAAAGTTTGTGCTGAAAAAACATGAGTAAAATTTTATACAGTGATAAGTTTATTTTTAAACAAAAATTATATTTTAACTTATAGATAGAATAAATAGTGAACACTTTTATAGGTAAAAGGAAGTGAGTTAACAGTAACACGACATTTGTTTGTATTTCCTTCCTTTTCCAGATTTTATTTATAATTCTGAAGGTATAAAAATAAATTACCTCTGTCAACAGTTCAAATTTGTTGTAATATGTATGACGATCGATTCAATGTAATTATGCCATCTTCAGATACAAATAAAGGTTATAAACGAAAAAATATGGGGGCGTTCATTCAAAGTCAGATATAAAGAACACCATCCTAACCCAAATGCAGACAAACAAAAATCAACATTCGCCCAGCATCTGGTTGACAAAAACCATGATATTAGTGATCTAAATACTGGCCTACGAATTCTACACACACACACATAAAAGGAAATAAACTAGATACTCTTGAAGAATACGAGATATATAAAGCACACACTCAAAAAAAAAACCACAATGAAAATATTTTAATAATAAATTACAGTTTAAATCCAATTTTATTTTTAGTAGTATTTTAAGTCAAAAACAACACCAAGAAAACAAAGGCCAGCTGATAACACCACTACACCTTGAATGACTTAATTATCAAGACAAACACAGTCATATTTATATATATTTTAAATTGTCAATTTATACTATTTTTGTTTATAACCTTTATTTGTATCTGAAGATGGCATAATTATGTTGAAACGATCGTCATTACATTACATCATCGTCATACATTACAACAAATTTGAACTGTTAACAGATGTAATTTATTTTTATGTAATCTTAAAACAGTTCAGGGGCTAAATAAACAGTTTTTGAGTATACGAAATTATTTACAAGATACTAATAATTAAAATCAATAAAAGCCTTATACTGATTTTATTTATTGGAAATAACAAAGAAAATTTTAAAAATACCTTTAAAATAGGCCATTTACTACATATGAACATTTCAGATAAGTTATTTGAGATGTTGTCTAAATTAGTTTTTTAATTTGGACCTTTTTGTTCTTTCATTCAGAAATAGTGAATTTGGACGTATTTATTCTTATACTTCTATAAATTTAATGCTTGTATGAGATAAATTAAATGTTGATTATCTTAACGTTGTCTTGCTTCTGAATGCACTTTAGTTGCCACCATTATAGATTTTGAAACGTTTTGTTGAATTGGAATGTTTGGGCTTAACATGAAATATGCTAAAATGAGTAAAATATTCCAATATAAGTAATTCAAAAATGAAAAAAAAAAACACTGTCCAATTAAATTAATGATAAAGAAAAAAATCATACAAGGGTTGCCAGTTCAATATATTTTCTTTATCTTTATTAAGTTATCAATCAGCATAATAACAAGTTTGATTAAAATAAAATGATAATTGAAATACAATAACAAAATCATTTTTATTATAGTGACCCATACTTTTTTAACTATAAATATAATTAAAACTATATACTTATAGTTAAATGAGCTTACTTCATTCGAGAATATTTAATAGTAATTTTGAATAAGAGAGTAAATAACTGATTTACAAGTAAATTATTGTCAATTTTATAATTATGTGCGTTTTTAAAACCTGCGTCACGTATAATAATCAATCACGGAAAAAATATTTTAATAAAGATCAAGGTTGATTATTAGTTATTTGTAAAGCTGTAAATGAAGAAGGATAACTATAAATCATATTTAGCTCCAAAACGCTTTTATAAACTCTTTTATTCAATATTTGCCATTTATTGTGGTATTACAGCCATTTATTTCTACTACTCCAAATTTCTGTTAAGATATAATGTTTAGTGCTTTTTCCAAGCACAAAGAAATTCAATAACCTCCTTTGACTACTAATTCACTTTGTGTTCACCTGCAAAGGTTATCCTTAAGCAGTCACCAAGTCGAAGAGATGCGCCTTTTGTAGTACAGCTTTGTATCTCCTGGAAACCTTTTACCGTCGAACTTTCAGAAGAAGCTTTCAAAGATCAGACCTGAGTTAACTTGTTAAAATATCTCTAATGGAGTTTGATATATTTTGAAGTTGAATTAACGCAGGATTTTCCAAAACAGTTAAGCGGTATTAGATGCAACAGAATAGTTGCTACAAGACCAGTTTTTTCTAGTAAACTTCCTGATTTGATCATTTATATACACAATTTTCAGTATTTTTATATTTTCTAAGTTTTCAAACTCATAAATTTTGATTTTACATACGAGATGAATATTTTGATGGCTATTTTGTACTTTTATAACAAAAAATACAATTACAAAATACAGTACAAGTAAACGTCACACAACACAAATATTATTATTATATTATTTGTGTTGTGTGATGTTTACTTGTATATCTACCAACACGTAATATGCTAATTAAAAAACTAATTACAAAATGGAAACTAAAAAAAAGTAAAAATTGCTTTTGGAATCGTTGATAAGGATTTTTCCTTTCATTTCTTAAGTTAACTTTTTTTTTTTTTAGGTATAAGTCAACTGAGAAAATATGAGGGATTTGGAGGTGTACGTTGTTAAATTTTTACAAAAATGCAGACCCAAACATTCATATACACAATCATACATACTCCTATGCACATACAACATATAGATGTGAATAAAATAGTAGTTAGTAAATAAATTGCTACCTTATCCAGAAAACAAAACTATACAAATTAAATATAATTATTATATCTTATTAATATATATATATATATATATATATATATATATATATATATATATATATATACAGGGTGTTTCGCGAGCGGTTGGCACAACTTCAGGATATGATAGTGAACATAAAAATAAGCAAAAAATTTCCTGTAAACATGTGGCTTATCTCACCTTTTTAAGTGTTATCTGTCTGTATGTGTTTTTTATTAAACAAATTATATCTCGAACATGGTTTGAGCTAATAATTTGAAACTTGGTATATTTGCTAACCTAGTTAGGGATAGTTTAAAATAAAAAAGGAACAACATTATCTGTTTCAAAATGGCAACCATAAGAAATGTTAAAAGTTAAATAACTATAAAAACTATTATTTGTATTGAAAATGTATTAGAAAACTTTAATTTTGCAAATTTAATAACAAATTCAAAGATACCTCATTTTTAAAAATCGGTTTGAAAATCAAAGAGTAAAGCACTTTTTCATGTATACTTGTTTAGGGGTTTTCACTTATATGATGTTTAATAACCAAATGTATAACTTCATAGTCATTATAAACAGCTGTTTTTAATTATTTTAAATATCAGCTGTTTTATGTGGAGCCCCTTTTCATGTATGCTTGTTTAGGGTTTCCTAAAAAAAATAGCATTTTGTTAGTAACAAAATTTATGTTACGTAAAACAAAAACACAAATTGTATAGTTGTATTATAAACGCTGTTCAATGTGACGCCCTCTTTCATCAATACATACTTCAGCCTAAAATAATTAATTAAGTAATGTATACTTTAAAATAATTAAAAACAGCTGTTTATAATGACTATGAATTTGGTTAGTAAACTTAATTGGTCGGTAGCGTAGTTGGTTCAATCCCAGCTTCATGTGCTAAATGTTCTCAGTTCGATCCCAATCAGAGTGATTTGATCGAGTTCGAGAAGGATCAGCTGATAATCACCGGCTGTTCATTTGTCATTGGGGCTATTAATTAATGACACTTTCTAAGGAATAGTCGGCCTTAGTTTGTAATAATGACTACATCCGCTTATCTACACTCATCACACTCATCGAAATCCATATTCGCCTATACCTTGACGATCGGCGTCTTATAAATAAATAAATCTTTTATATTTGAATTTATTATTAAATTTACAAAATTAAAGTCTTCTAATACATTTTCAATACAAAATAATGGTTTTAAAGTTATTTAACTTTTAACGTTTCGTATAGTTGCCATTTTGAAACTGATAAAGATAATTTTGTTCCTTTTTATTTTAAACTACCCCTTAAAAATTAAGTTAGCAAATATACCAAGTTTCAAATTATAAGCTCAAACCATGTTTGAGATATCATGTTTTAAATAAAAAACACATACAGACAGACACTTAACAAGGTGAGATAGGCCACATGTTAACATGAATTTTTTTGCTTATTTTATGTCTACTATCATATCTTGAAGTTCTGCCAACCTTTTGTGAAGGACCCTGTATATGTATATATAAAAATATATCATCAAAACATTATTTATAGTGTATCATAAATGGTTGCTTCATGAGTTTTAAAATCTGGATTTTGGTTAATACTAAATGATTGTGTGGCTAACAAATTAGAAGGGGTGAGTATGAAAGGGAATTTCACATTTCACAACCTAGGATCGGCTTTTAAATGCCGCTTCACGTTTTTAACCCCGTCCTGTCACTTAATGCCCAGTTGTGAAATGCAGAAAATGCTGAATTTTAATGTACTTATATTTCTGTGCCCTTTATATCCCAAATATATCGGATATCTACGCACAGTTCCTATTTTTCCACCTAACTTAGTAAGGAAAAAGTAAGAATTTAGTATTATAAGTAGTTTTAACAGTACAATTATAAATCTTCATATATAAAATCCAAAAATGATGTACTGACTCATTACAAAATCTCTGAAACTACTGAACAAATTTTGATAAAATTTGGAGGGAAATTATGTTTTGTATCATAGAGGCCAACTAAGAAAAGATTTCTTGAAATCCCATTCCTAACATTTAGAAACAGCACCTCAACATTTCTTATTTTCCTTAAGCGTACATTGGTATTCATTTAATTTAATAATTTATTTCAAACAGCTGATACAAATGACGTAAACAAAACACAAAAGCTTTGCTGATTTGGTTTTCATTGTGGAATGTTTGAAGTTATTTATACTAGCACTGACATGATTGCACTACATTGCACCCCCCTATAGTATTGTAATAGGGGTTTCTAGACTATAAGACTATGTTATCGAGGAGAACAGCAACAAGAAGAGCTGAGTGATGGTTTAGAGCATTCCTCACTAGGATTTCATGACGAGCCTTGTTACTCTTCTTAAAATAATCTAAGGGCTGCAAGTACATAAACAAATAGTTATTTTCTATCTTATCTAGCTTGATTTTCTTTTTTCTCTCTGTTATTAATTTACTATTTAATGCATTAAAGCAGACAGTGCATTCTGAGCATTTTTGTGGCTTATAAAAAAACCAAAGCAGTTATCTCTTAAATTAATTATTGCAGTTCAAAAACATTTTAAGGGCTGCAAAAAATTGTGTTAAGGGCCGCATGCGGTCTGAGGGCCACGTAGTGAGCATCTCTGGGTTAGAGAGAACCATGGAAGGAAGGGTAAGCAGACATAGAGAACCAAGGAAGGAAGGCTAAGCAGACATAGAGAACCACGGAAGGAAGACTAAGCAGACATAGAGAACCATGGAAGGAAGGCTAAGCAGACATAGAGAACCACGGAAGGAAGACTAAGCAGACATAGAGAACCACGGAAGGAAGACTAAGCAGACATAGAGAACCACGGAAGGAAGACTAAGCAGACATAGAGAACCATGGAAGGAAGGCTAAGCAGACATAGAGAACCACGGAAGGAAGACTAAGCAGACATAGAGAACCACGGAAGGAAGGCTAAGCAGACATAGAGAACCATGGAAGGAAGACTAAGCAGACATAGAGAACCACGGAAGGAAGACTAAGCAGACATAGAGAACCATGGAAGGAAGGCTAAGCAGACATAGAGAACCACGGAAGGAAGACTAAGCAGACATAGAGAACCACGGAAGGAAGGCTAAGCAGACATAGAGAACCACGGAAGGAAGGCTAAGCAGAAATAGAGAACCACGAAAGGAAGGCTAAGCAGACATAGAGAACCACGAAAGGAAGGCTAAGCAGGCAGAGAATCACGGAAGAAAGTGTAAGTAGACATAGAGAACCACGGAAGGAAGACTAAGCAGACATAGAGAACCACGGAAGGAAGGCTAAGCAGACATAGAGAACCATGGAAGGAAGACTAAGCAGAAATAGAGAACCACGAAAGGAAGGCTAAGCAGACATAGAGAACCACGGAAGGAAGGCTAAGCAGACATAGAGAACCACGGAAGGAAGGCTAAGCAGACATAGAGAACCACGGAAGGAAGGCTAAGCAGAAATAGAGAACCACGAAAGGAAGGCTAAGCAGACATAGAGAACCACGAAAGGAAGGCTAAGCAGGCAGAGAATCACGGAAGAAAGTGTAAGTAGACATAGAGAACCACCCTGTAATGAAGTAAGAGCTGTCTGTTATTAAGTCTATAATTATTATAATTAAAAATTCAATGTTAACCTTAAATCTTCAAGTTAAGTATCTACTTGATTTATGTGCTTAAATATGAAATTCATGTTGAAATGTTCAAATCAAGCACACTAATTGAAACCTTAAAAAAAGAAAACAAACAAGAAATTTATTTAAAATGTGGTTTCTACAAATAAAGTAAAACTTTAATCACTTGATCTTGTGCCTCCAATGTGTTAAATGCTGATTCATAGAACTATAATGTAACACCACGTACAATATTTATTAGAAGAATTTATAAAACTCATGTATAAGATAAATAGAAATCAGATGAAAAACGCAAAAGGAATTAAAAAAAAAAAAACAAAAAAAATTATTTCAGCAAAGCAAATGAAAAGAATTCTTCAGAAATGGTGAAAGAGAGGTAGAGTTTGTTTAAAACAAAGTATCAAACCGCTTGATTGAATAGCGCTCCAGGCCCCTTCATTCCACTCTTCCAATTAAAGGAAAATTGATTAAATAATAAATAAGCAATTCTCTTCCTAAACATTCCCGCTCTGATTCACAGGCAATGTGCTTTTTGATCTTCCAAAATCCAAAATATACCTGGGTTGATGAAAGATAATGTTGTATACTGTATCAATTTAAAAATTCTGTAGGTTCTTTAGAATTGACAAATTTAAAGTATTAATTTAAATTGATGACACTGTTATTTCACAGTAAATATTTTATTTGGGTATTAAAATATTTTAGTTTGTTGGGTAGATATACAACTTATACCTCTCAAAGTTATTTTTAATGCAAGCAGATAAAAAGCTGCTTCAGGGTGATTAGAACATATTTAGGGTGTCTTTCCTTATATGAATACCTTAAGTATTTAGGAGGGCAAACATTCAGTAAATATGGCAGGAGGGTGATGTTATAGTTATACTACACAAAACTTAGCGGTAGTTCTGTACAGGATAGTATTTTCATGGTTATAAAAAACAAACGACGGACAAGTGCATAATGGTATACATTTTACAATGTTGTAAAAACATTCACAAGCAGATGGTGTAAAGTAACCTATAATGCTAAATGGCAACAACATGGACACACAAATTCTAGACTATGAAATAAATCTTCTCCTTTTACTATAGGGAATAACCTTACCGTTTTTAACATATTGCTCCCAGTTCAATCTACAAAACTAGTATTCCTCTCTCGCCATCTCAACCCAATGTTTAAACAAACGACTTTTCAATATGCAAGCCTGTGCACCTTCAGTATTTCAATATCTGTAACTCATCAACCTCCTTCTAACATAATTGAAACCAAACATAGACTCTCTTTACATTGTGGAGAGGCTAGGGGTTACAGATCGGAAAAATTGACAAAAGGAAAAAGACATTTAGGCCTATATCATTTTAACAGATTCAGTTTATTCACATTTATAACATCTCATTAATGGAATTCACTTTTGGTTCAAAATCATATTAACAAACAATACTCTTTATCGGAAACATATAATTAATGAATACAATACCTTTATTAATCTTATTATGTTTTGAACATTGTTTCTTGTCATTCAATCATTGATATTTTCAATAACATTCTCATGAAGAAGGATTACGTAGTTTTACTCATAAAACAAAAAGTTTTAAGGGAAATTTTATAAAGAAAAAATATATTAACCCATTAATCGATGGTTCGTTTTCAATTTACTGCTATAAGTTTAAATATTCATAAATATATATTTATGGAATTTCAGTCACTTTAAAACATAATTAAAAATAGTACATTATAAGAATCGGTTTTTTAAAACAGAGAGCTAATACATTTGACTTTTGGAAATAAATTTTCAATTGAAGAGAAAATTGTGTTTTAACTATCACAGTCTTTAAGCTATTACAATACAAACACTTGCTAGCCTAGTGGTTGGCACTTCTGTTTCCAATGCAGAGGGTCACAGGTTCAAATTATGGGAGGTCTCGGAAATTTGCGATAGGGATTTGCATCGTTGTCCCTCAACAACGTATGAATATAATGTTAAAAATGCCACTGGCGTAGACAGTTCAATATAATAACATAAAAATTAAATCTCTTCTAATTGTTGGTACTGGTGGTGCAGTGCTGTAACCCAGCTACTTGGGGACAAAATGTTATGGATATTGTAGGCACTAGTGGCTTACTGCTGTAACCCAGCTACTTGGGGACAACATGTTATGGAGATTGTAGGAATTAGTGGCTCATTGCTTTAACCCAGCTACTTGGGGGACAATATGTTATGGAGATTGTAGGCATTAGTGGCTCATTACTTTAACCCAGCTACTTAGGGGACAATATGTTATGGAGATTGTAGGCACTAGTGGCTCATTGCTTTAACCCAGCTACTTGGGGGACAATATGTTATGGAGATTGTAGGCATTAGTGGCTCATTGCTTTAACCCAGCTACTTGGGGGACAATATGTTATGGAGATTGTAGGCACTAGTGGCTCATTGCTTTAAACCAGCTACTTGGGGGACAATATGTTATGGAGATTGTAGGCATTAGTGGCTCATTGCTTTAACCCAGCTACTTGGGGGACAATATGTTATGGAGATTGTAGGCATTAGTGGCTCATTGCTTTAACCCAGCTACTTGGGGGACAATATGTTATGGAGATTGTAGGCATTAGTGGCTCATTGCTTTAACCCAGCTACTTGGAGGACAATATGTTATGGATATTGTAGGCATTAGTGGCTCATTCCTTTAACCCAGCTACTTGGCGACAACATGTTATGGAGATTGTAGGCATTAGTGGCTCATTGCTTTAACCCAGCTACTTGGGGGACAATATGTTATGGAGATTGTAGGCATTAGTGGCTCATTGCTTTAACCCAGCTACTTGGGGGACAATATGTTATGGATATTGTAGGCATTAGTGGCTCATTGCTTTAACCCAGCTACTTGGCGACAACATGTTATGGAGATTGTAGGCACTAGTGGCTCATTGCTGTAACCCAGCTACTTGTGGACGAAATGTTGTGGAGATTGTAGGTGAGAGGTTCCTGAAATGAAATTCAGACATATACTACGTGGTTTGGATTCCATGTAAAGCTGGTCCCTTAAGTTTTTCTGGCTATTCGGCTATTAATAAACAGCTCTTCCTGAGGAACAGTCGCTGTAGTTAGAAACACTGTTCATATACACTCATTCACTCCTCATATTCGCCCATATCTCTTCGATCGGCGTCTTAATAAATGAATATTGAACATAAACTAATGTGGATTAAAGGCCACCAACATCCTCTACTAAAATACTGATTAATAGTGTCCTATCAACATAATTATTGATTACACAAACTAGCGGCATCTCCACCCATCTAAGCATACTCAGGGTAATGATGTAGTGGCTAACCTACACAGATTAAACTGAGTAGTCCTGGTCCAACTACCATATTACAATTGCACATTTAGAGTTGTACAATTACACGTGCACAATATGTAGAATTACATTGTGTACCGTATTACAATTACAATTAATAATGTTGAAGAATTGACGAAGAAAAGTTAAGTTAGTAAACTTATAAGAACTTTTACTATTTTACTTTAACTATTTAATAACTTCTTTACATAAGATTTTGTTAATTTTCCCGCGAAGACAATATTTCGAGTTTTTTAGTAAATTTACTACAGAGCAAGCAAGTGATATAAAGTTGTCCATACGAGAAACAGTCTTCATAAGAGACAGTGGGATGAAGACTTGACATTTTACATCTCATTTAAAAATACGAGTATAAGGTTTTGATATTGTTTTGACTGTAGTTACAATCTTGTAATAGGACTATTTGTGTAAGCAATTTGATTAGTCAGTGAGGTCTGCCACTGCAGCTAGTTTAAGTTGCATTACATTTACATGGATATATTCTAGTTCTCCACAATGGATCACAAAACAGCTGATATTTTGATCCTAAACATTCAACATTGGATGAGAATCTATCTGAGTGTAAATAAAATCAATGATTGTGCTTTTCAATTCTGTATTACAATGTTTACTTGGAACATCTGATTGCATCTAACAAAGTGTTTCTAGTAATAAAATGTGTTTGTATAAATGTATTACTTATGGCGATATTTTCCTCTTAAGGAACCAGTGGAATGAACCTTGAGGTCGAAGGGAAGATACTTCCTTACTAAGCCTCTGGGGCCAAAGATGAACTTAACTAGCAAAATTATCTTGTATGGTTCTGACAGGGTTTTGATGAATCACCCAGTTAGTACAAGCAGAGATTTTATATTCGGTGCTATATTTTTAGCAGTAAACGGTGTAGGCCTATATTAGTTTAAACATTACATATTTCGGAAGGTTTGATCTTATTTCCGCAGAAAAATATTTTTAATATTTTAGTTCAACTCTAGTTTAAACATTTGCAACTCTAGACATGCTGGAGAGTGTTTAAATGGTTTTGATTAGAGCAAAAATTTCAATTTGTCAAAACAAATTCATCCAAAACTTAATTAATAAGGATTAAAAAATCCATATAAGTATTTAAACTAACATATATTTATAAGTAATTATAAGGGTAAGAAATTGTTTATTACTCAATTCTATGGTATATTACCATAAAAAATTAATTCATCCCTAAGTATTTTAAAAGAAATATTTAACAGTGGATTATTTTCATACATATTTTTCATTCCATAATTAGTTATTTAATTTGAATGAGTTTTATAAGCAAACATTCAATTGGCAAATAAGATAAAATCTGCCAATTTAGACGTAAGCACGGAGGAGTAACATCCACTTGGGACCAGTTTCATTAATTATTTATAACATGAAATTAATGAAGATGTTTTGTGTTGCCACTAACGCCGCCTCAGGACGTTTCCTTCAGGCGGAAATATCTGTCATTGTGTCTAGACATTTACTGCTGTTCTTTGCGATTTAATTAATTATGACAGTGATTTATGAGCTTATCATAATGCGAATTTTCTCACTTGCATTTTGAAAGACATATTATCAATCAGTGTCTTGTTTTTGGATACCCTGTTTAAATTGATGTCATTGGAAAATGTATCACTTAAATATTATATAAGAAGTTTAGTTAGTTTTATATGAAGGTTCTTTTTACTTGATTAATTATTGTCTTAGTTATAAATAGAATGTTGAACATCAATGGGTTTTGTTGATGTCAAAAACAATCTATCAACTGAAATTGACACAATGGTGAAAATACAGAATAAATCTTCAAATCTTTGCATTTCATGATCCGACGAACTCAAATTAATTTGTCGAAAAAAAATAGTTTTAGTTTTACAAATTCCTGAGGTTACAAATATCTTAGGATTAAATGTTTACTCTAGGTAGACAAATGAAACTGAGATACTTTTTTTGCACTAAATCATGGCTAAGTTTTAATGGCTAATATTAAACAGGCATAGAAAGAGCACGTGAAATTTTGGCTTGTGGTCATAGTTACAGTACAAATATTTGAGACATTGAAAAGAAATTGAAGTATCTTATTTGTAAGCTTATCTTAACTAGCTTACTTAACTAAAGTTAGCTAACTAAACTTAACTAAACTTAGTAGCTAACATTCTAAGAAGAAATGGACATATTACGTATTTTTATTTATGGAACTGAAGTTTGTCGGTTCTGATGATTATAAAACTTCTATCGTTATAAATAGAAATTTAATTTTTAATACATTTTTTCTATAAAAGACCTAGTTAACGTAAAATGGACATTCATTATTAAGATGCTGGTCATCAAGATATAGGCGAATATGAGGGGGCGAATGAGTGTGATGAGTGTAGATGAACGAGTGTAGTCATTGTTACTAAATAAGGTCGATTGTTCCTCAGAAAGAGCTATTCATTTATAGCCCAATAGCCAGGGCAACTATGGGACCTACAGCTTTACGTGAAATCTAAACCACGTAGTGTTGGTTTGATTTTCAGCTAACTAACAATCTTGACACTCAGTTCTCTTCCCAACACAACATCTGAACTTTGACTACCATCCAACATGGACACCACATACTTCTCTAGTAGTGTTCATGTTTATAGCACCCATTGAGGGGACGCCGTGTCACTATTAAGAGGACCGAGCATAGAACATATCGTCTACAATCTCCTCAACACTTTGTCCCCAAGTAGCTGGGTTACAGCACTGCGCCACCAGTGTGAAAAATATCATTCAGTTCGATCCCAATCAGAGTCAATATATTTTGAAAAGGATTAGCTGATAATCACCGGCTGTTCATTTGTCATTGGGCTATTAATTAATGATACTTTCTAAGGAATAGTCGGCCTTAGTTTGTAACAATGACTACATTCGCTCATCTACACTCATCACACTCATTCGAAATCCATATTCGCCCATATCTTGACGATCGGCGTCTTATGAATAAATAAATTCATTTAATCCAACTAACGGAATTTACTCGTAAACAGATATGTATGCTTTTAAAGTACTGTGTATATAATTTGTATATTAACATAAAAACTTATTGTAAATTAATATATTGTATTTTTTTACAGATGCTGTATATAGTGTGTACGTGTCAAGATTGAAATCATGTGTAGGCCTTGAAGTCATTGGCTCAGATTCACGGACCCTCCTACCCACCATCATAAAAACATTCCACAAAAGTCAGGACAGCTCTAAGCACAGCTGATAAAAGGGCAATGGAAATCAATGAACTAATAACCCTGAAAATAATCATATTAGAATTACCAGTAAAAAAAAATAAATAAATAAATAAAAACGAAACATTTACTTCATCAATTACTGTATGTATTTGCTACTTACCCTATAGAATGGTAATATAATAAAGTTTTTGGAATCCATAGTTTTAAAATCAAAATACAGGATGGTTGGCATTCTTTGACCACTGTTTAAAAAAAATAAACAACTGTGAAAGTAAGATGTGTGCAATTACGAACATTGTCTCTTTAGGATGTGGTGGATATGACTGCTAGTAGCAGGTTTGTGTCTGTGGCCGATAATAATAGACAGGATGAAAAAATTATAAGTACTGTATTAACATACAATCTAACTGCTAAGAAATTAAAAATGTACA
>JAQJVL010004400.1:0-45540 GCA_035578905.1 Stictocephala bisonia | reverse complement strand
GGCTCCTCTTTCACACACACACACACACACACACATAAGAAAAACATGTCCATGAATAAAAGTGTTGTATTTTTCAATCGTATAGTTAGTTATTGTTGCGACTTGAAATGTTTTAAACTACCAGAGGATCAAGTTGATGGAAGAGCTTGTTCTAAATGTAAATGTTTTAGCTATTGCAAATGTAAATGCAAGACATATCAATTGAACCAAACGAGTGGACTTGAAGAATTACGTTACAGAGTTTGTTTACTTATGCGACGAATGGAAGATGATGAAACGAAACAAGGAGAGTCGACAACTGAAGGATAGAACACATTTTTGTAAATAATTAAAAATATGTTTGTAACACTGAAAAATAAAACAAAAACAGTAATAACTAAGATCTTGTACGATTTTCATTCGATTGCATTCATTCACTTCTTTTACTTCGATTATATAAAAATGGAATAAAAAGAACTGAATGGTTACAATCGTGTGCAAATCGTACAAGATCTTTTTTAAAACACATTTTGAATGACCTTGAAACTCATGACGTCACTGTCCCTGTCATCAGCTGACGTCACAAGCTAACGTCACTCGTCTCCTCTTTTCCCTTTAACTTTGACAGCTCACCGGAAGTCGTAAATCACTTTTATCGATTGGGCCAACTGACCCAAATGGTGACTACTAATTATAATACGGAACTTTCATTCAACAGTTGTTAACATCAAAATTGGAATAAAAGTGTCACAGGAATAAATAAACAAAGCATTGTCACGTTGTATAAACTTCAACGCTGAATCCATTTTCACCAAACGTTTGTAAACTAAAGATAACATTCATTCTGTTGTATCATCGATTATGTTCCAACTCACACTGTTTTATACATCTTTTTAAAAACGTTTCTCTGAAAATAACTACGTTAAATATATGTTTGTAACTATACTTGTTGTCGAGGCTCTATTCTGAGTTACTATTTAACTAATAAATATCATGCCTTCATTACTCCTTTGAACTATCTTATTACTATTAATTCGTTTGACCAGTAAATAATATAAACAGCTTTTATCCTTGGTTCTTGTAGAGTTTTTATTGGAATTATAATTTAAAATCAATATTAAAAATAATCAAAAATTCCAATAAATGTTGGAGTTTTATTCGTGACGCCTTTCCAATACGAAGGGCCTTCCCACTGTCGTACTTGCCACGTCCGTCACAGGTGTGCGGATACAGATCCACGCTTGGGTACAGACGTACGGCTACCATCCCACAGCTACAAGCAGCTGTGGTATGTAAACAGTTTTCTGATTTAAGCGTATTCATCTGCACGAGGCTGCATTTCAATTACAGTAGAACGTCAATAATCCGGATTAATTTGGACAGGACTCCATCCGGATTATCAAATTATCCTGATTATCGAAATTACCTTAAAAAAGGCCTGTATACACGATTAAAGTAAACAAACATTTTAAAATTTTATATTTTCTCTTATACAATAAAGGGTTTAGAGGTGAAATTAATCAAAAACATCTTTTATGTTCAAACACTGTATTGCAATATGTTAGTAGCAACATGTGTACAGTAAAAACATCAAACACTATTTGAGCTTTTTAAAAAATGTGTAATAGGTTTTTGAACTGCAGTAGTGGTTCGTTTTTTCGCAGCTATGTCCTTAATTCGTTTTAAAAGAATCAGCTGAGTGGGTGAGCTCTCGTTTTGTTTCTCTAGCCATGGCATCAGTGTCTCCACTGCTACAAACCTTCAGAATGAGTTGGCCCTGTTTCTTCTGTCTCATGTTCTGGGTCGTCACTGTCAGATTCCATTGTTTCTGTTTCCTCTGAAAGAAATTGCTTAAATAAACAACCAAAAATAAATGCTTTATTTTCCTGCCTTTACACAGTATGTTATGTACAAAAGATTATCAATCAGATTGTTGGCAAAAAACCATAGGTACTGTACAGTACAGTATACTGTAACATTTTATAACAGAAAATTTAACAATTACGTCAGTATGAAACCAGAATAAGCTCAGGCGTTTGACTAAAGTACAAAGGTAAAAATACGTTGGATGTACTGTATTTTACTACATACCTTCATTTAAAATGTCAGCTATTTATTGGTCGGTCAAAATCTGGTATCCAGGATCGTAGCTATCAACAGCCAACCACACCATGGCCTCATCTTTGTCGCATTGTTTAAATCCCGGAAGTGTGCTGCATAATTCTCTTATTTCATTCGCAGCACCATCAATATCTCGTTCTTCCTCTTTATCATCATTTTTTTAGTTATGGAAAGTAAAAAATGTCAAAATCCATTTCCGTTTAAAAATTAATTTACATTTGAAACACAATCGGTGTGCAGTAATACGTAGATAAAAAATCCGGATTATTGACGGTCCAGATTATCGACGTTCTTATTAGTAGTTAGAGTGCGTTGTGGATCGTACCAACATATTAATAACTAAAGGTTGTGCTGCTGTTGGTGTTATATTAGCTGAAGAAATAGTGGGACGTTTAAGTGTTAAAGGAAATAAACCATGACAGAAAAGTTGATAGTGGGACGCTGGAGAAAATGGCTTTAATTTATACCCCACTTGAGTAGAAAACATCAGTATTAATCATTTTACATTTTTAGAAAATTTCAGTTTTTTGGGCTCCCAATACACCACATTTTAAAATTTTTTAACTGAAATTCATATATAAGGTTCGCGTTCGTTACCAGTGTAGAAATGTGAAGGTTTGAGCATTATACCCAGGTTTTTTATCAAGTTAGGTAATAAAAACTAATATTTTGTGGGACTCCCATTCATTCTTATGGGACAAAACAAACTAAAAACACGATACACACGTTCTCTCCACGTCTGTCTCGTGTTTGTAGTCCGTTTTGTCCCATAGGCTGTACTGGCGTAGCAACCAAACAGGTGTTGGTTAGCTCGAAAAAGCATGGGACTCAGGCGTATGAGGTTGGCACGCTTATCGTTCCCACATCTCCTCTTTTAAAAATACGAGCGTGGCCACCAGAATAAAATGGAAAAATGTCCCAACTATACGCCTATTTTTACCCATGATCCTACGATAGTGTAAACACTACTAAACACTCACATAAACTGATACAAAATTTAGATTTACAATATGTTGACAGAAAAATAAAACTAAACATAAAGTAATTATAATATTATTTAAATAACTCTAAATATATTTTTAAGATTTTTTATTTCATATATTATTATTAAAATTAGTAACATAATTTGTATGTAGGGAATATCCAACTATCAATTGTACGAAAAACAAATATAATTATTTAAAAATATGTTTGATGGTAAATTAGTAAAAATCCATACCATTATAGAATCAGGATTACAATATTTAAAATGATCTATTCCAATTTTAAACATTTATTTTGTATTACCTTTTTGCCCTAATGATATTATTAAAGTAATTGTAATGTACATGTCATTTAATACACGTTATAATCCTTACTTTATAAGAATATTCAATTTAAAAAAATACATTAATTTCATATATGCCTATTGTAAACTAGCTTATTTTCATAGTATTTTTAAATTTTTTTATTTTTTGCATAAGGAAATAGTTCAGTTTCACTCATTTTCACATAATAGTGTAAAAGGAAAATATAAAAGTATTTACTGACTTAAGGAATACATAGCTGTAAAATATAAAAGTATTTACTGATTTAAGGAATACATAGCTGTAAAATATAAAAGTATTTACTGACTTAAGGAATACATAGCTGTAAAATATAAAAGTATTTACTGACTTAAGGAATACATAGCTGTAAAATTTACTTTGTTTATGGAACTAAATTGAAATTATTATCTTTATATTGAAGTTGTCTTTATTAATTGTTTATTAATATCCGTTTTTAATGCTCATTTATTTCCATGTTTTTAATTTTACAAACAAAGATCAACCCAAGGAGAATTAAGGTTGTATTAATTCTGAACAGACAACTAAAAGTAAAATTGTACTGTTTTTCGTGTGTTTATTTTATATTATCATTTTATGTTGAAAAGTGACATCTGCCTGATTTTTCACTTTTGCCCTTATTCCATGTACTGACATAAGTGTAGGATTTTACATACTATACAATAAGTCATCCAAATTATTATAGTTGAAAGATGGAAAGATTTTGAGCCAAATAATATCTCAGATTTTCTTATTTTCTCTCCGACTTATTCTAAGATTTGAGAGGCCGATACGATGCCGAGTGTTCGTATTTTAAAAGCAATTTGACTAATACACAAGCGCATAATGAGAGTGGATGAACTAAATAGTCTGTTTAACACCTGAATTTGACTTATGATCAGAAATGGTTATTTATAGACAGCGTAATAGCCAGAGTAGTAGTATTACAGGCATTGACAAACGTCTCATGGTGAGTTTTCGTCAAATGGTGAGTCGGCTAGGTCAGTTTTTTTTAATGAGGTTCTAATGACCTTAACGAGTTTTTAATGAGGTTCTAATTGACCTTAACGAGTTTTCAATGAGGTTCTAATTGACCTTAACGAGTTTTCAATGAGGTTCTAATTGACCTTAACGAGTTTTTAATGAGGTTCTAATGACCTTAACGAGTTTTTAATGAGGTTCTAATTGACCTTAACGAGTATTTAATTGGCGCTAATGGGATTGGGTGGGGAAGTCACGTGACCATCCCGAGCTGGTCCATTTTTTAGATGACGTCATCCAAGATGGCGGCTCCCGCCAAATTTCCCTCAAATTCCCAAATTTCCCTCCAAAGTCCTACGTTATACTATATAAAATAGACTCTTAACCCAACTTTTACCATGTTATACTATATAAAATACACTTATTTCAAGATGGCGACCGGATCCAATAAGGCGTCTTTTCCCTCCCGCGCCAACTCAGACTCGGTACCCCGTGGGAAAATTCCCTCCCAAAATTTCCCTCAAATTCCCAAATTTCCCTCAAAATTCCCTTTTTGTACTATATAAAATACACTATTAGCCTTGTTATACTATATAAAATGCATTATTTTCTCTTATACTCTATAGTAAATCTATACTCTGATTGGTCCATTTTTTGTGTGACGTCATCCAAGATGGCAGCGCCCATGTTTCCTGCCAAATTTTCTAACCTCACTTTTCCTAACCTCACATTTCCCTCCAAATTCCCTTGTTATACTAAATAAAATACACTCTTAACCTAACATTTACCACGTCATACTATATAAAATACACTCTTAACCTAACTTTTACCATTTTATACTATATAAAATACACTCTTAGCTTAGCTATACTATATAAAATAAACTTTTTTTTGTCCAAGACAGCGGCCGGAAACAGTGCTACTACCCTCCCCTCCCAAATTTCCCTCAAATTCCCTCGTTATACTATATAAAATGTACTCTTAGCCAAAATGCACTCTATTTACAGTCTGGGTTGGGCTAACCCGGGTTAACACAACGTGGGTTAATAAAACCCAGGTTAACACAACGTGGGTTATTAAAGCCCGGGTTAAATCAACGTGGGTTAATAAAACCCGGGTTAACACAACGTGGGTTAACCCGGGTTAAATCAACGTGGGTTAATAAAACCCGGGTTAACACAACGTGGGTTATTAAAGCCCGGGTTAAATCAACGTGGGTTAATAAAACCCGGGTTTTATGGGACCTTGACCCAAGTTTCCACACCACCCAAGAGGTATAGGGTCATTGCACTCTGTGCAAAGGCGCGTTTTTTATTATAGTGGGTGTCCCCAGTAGGCATAATCCCACTTACTTTAATGTAACTTGCCCCAACCATCGCAAGCTACGGTGATAGCCACTCCATAACAAAATTGCTACCTCCCAGTATTATTTTTGTTTTTTTTTATTTTTATTTTTTTTTTTTTGGATCCCATATAAGTCTAGCCGCCACTTTACTTGGAGAAGCCTTTCAATGTGACGCAAAAACTTACAAAGGGCTTTTATTTATTTTTTTATTTTCTCGTTACTAAAAATATCCCTTACTCACACCCTGGACTTACAGAGTTTAAGCCAGCCATAGAGTGTTACACACATCCAGATACACGTACCGTACGAGGGCCCATTGCATACTAGATGCATCTGCGACTCAAGGTCTTACGGGGATTAGCCCAGCCCCAAGCTGCAGGACCGCCTCAGGACTTATGCGTATTACGGCTGCCTTAGAGAACAGTCGGGCGATTTTTTTATTGAATTTGGGCCGCCCTCACCTCGACGTTACGGTTATTGCACTTACACACACACACACATACACACTGGGTTACGGACCGTTAGACCACCCCAGAACCCACACACCATGGAACTACAGATTACAAGTTTTAAAACTTAAGTCTCTAAATGCTTCTTTCTACAATTGGAAGTTATTATAGTCTTTAATAATCCGCGCTCCTTTAAGTTCTTCTAATATTGTAATAATCTCACTGTCATGGTCAGTGTTTCCCGCCTTTTTTGAGGCAATCAACAAACGCAACCTGTCTACCAATTGATTAGGATCGTCCCAGCTCGAGTAATTAACCTTTGAAAATTTTAAAACATCCTTGTATACTTGTCTCCTTACTTCATCCATTTCATTTCCATCGTCTGAACTACTATCAAAGTAATCTTGCTCATTTGAACTATACGTCTCCCCACCCTTATCTGCATCAAGTGAATTGTTTTCAATCTCATCCACGTGATACCTACCTAATTTTTCCATTTCATTTTCATCGTCCGAACTACTATCAAAGTAATCTTGCTCATTTGAACTATACGTCTCCCCACCCTTATCTGCATCAAGTGAATTGTTTTCAATCTCATCCACGTGATACCTACCTAATTTTACAGGTAACCTATCTGGAGTTTTTGAACGTTTCCTAGGATGAAAAGTACTGTCTATTGGATTATTTACATACATTGTACTACTTTCCTCACTTATTGGTGTTAAACCGTTAATTAAAGGTTTAATAATGTTTTTATATTTAAGACCCCTGCTTCCTTTCACCATTCCATTATTAGGATTTATATAGGATTTTGTTTGCAGCAACATTTTCTATAGTCTTTAATTGATGTTTTTATGGGTTTCCTCATAAAAACTAACTCGAATAGATCAGATGACCCAGGATATACCTTACCGTCAATCAAGATGTTATTTCCTTCAAATTTAACTGACTGTGTACCCATTTTAAATTGTTCACTTCCTTTATCGAAAGTGATCCCATAAGTATGGTCAGCTGCATTATTCAAGTTTTTTATACTAAACTGTAACCATGACATTAGATCACTCCCAACATCACTATGTGCATCGTTACCTTGAATTGAGGACACTTTTAAAGCTTGAGCTTTCTCAGGTTCAGTGGAAGCCGAAGCTGATACAAGATCTTGTTCATTCGAATTCATGTTTAATAATAATAAAGAATTTAGAAAACAACTCTATTTATAGCCTGGGTTGGGCTAACTCGGGTTAAATCAACGTGGGTTAATAAAACCCGGGTTAAATCAACGTGGGTTAGTAAAACCCGGGTTAACACAACGTGGGTTAATAAAGCCTGGGTTAAATCAACGTGGGTTAATAAAACCCGGGTTAACACAACGTGGGTTAATAAAACCCAGGTTAACACAACGTGGGTTAATAAAACCCGGGTAACCACAACGTGGGTTAATAACACCCGGGTTTACAGGTCTGGTGGGAAATGTTCTTCTGGCTGGAGCGACACTCACTTTTCTGACCTCTGATTGGTCGAGAGCGGCCACCTGCCGGATCCAAACGTTATTGATTGTTTCGGAGAGTGGGGAAGCCACCTGCCGGATCCAAACGTTATGGATTGTTTCGGAGAGTGGGGAAGCCACCTGCCGGATCCAAGCGTTATTGATTGTTTCGGAGAATACCTTCGGGGGTTTCCGGCGACTGTCGGCTACCTTCGTACGCTCTTCACCTGTCGGCTACTGGTCTGGCGCGCACCTAAATGCTACGCTCTGATTGGTTGCCTCCCTCACACGTAATCTTTCTCACTTCTGCTCTTGCGCTCGCGCCGATCAGACGTACCTTCACTTTGCTCCCACTCGATATCAGTAATACTTTAACTCTTTATTATATTTTGGATACCGTTCTCTGTACGGTACTTCGAAAGTGATATACCAAGAGTAAGTCCCGTATACAGTAAAATTAGTCCATACGTTTGATTGACTAAAGTTTGAATACCCTTGCTTTTGAGCTTTTAATTCGATTTGAATTACTATTAATATCATTTAATTTTGTTTCAATATTATCAAAGATGGAATCCTACGCCATAAACCGCAATATTGTGACCATTTCCCGTCGGTTCGACACTACAGGAACTGACCTCCTTACCGTTCTGACCGTACATAAAAATAAAATTATGTCCGAAATAAATAACCACCTAAACAGGCTCGGGGGAGTTAAATGGTACCTTGCGGTACAAATTAAATTTTCCAAAATTGTTAACAACGAAGAAATCACAACAACACCATTCTTTCACGGCAAAACTCGTCCTTTGTTACCTTCCGATTCTCTAGATGTACAATACTCTGAAGCTACAGACAAAATTTTAGAAAGCATGGCTAAGTGGATAAGTCAAGGTAGTGGGTGGGTAATAGAAAATGTTTTACGACTCGATTTGTTTATTGTAAAATTTCAACCTCTCTACGCCTCTTCTTTCATACCCACCCCGAAAAAAAAATCTCAAACTCTATGCATGGAATTATAAATGTTAAAAATGACGACAATAAATGTTTCCTATACTCTGTACTTGCCCAATTGTTCCCTGACCGAAATAGACGAGTAAGTTATTATAAATCCTTGGAACATAATATAAACATGTCCGGGATTAGCTATCCTGTCAAAATCAGCTATGTTCTACTGTGACTACTGCCTACACAGATTTTGGACTAAAGACTTACTTACTAACCACTTACCTTCGTGTTCACCACACGGTGCACAAACCAGTGAGCGGTACATTTCAGTCACCCTTGAATCTTTACGATTTTTGGACTCACTTCAATTCCTTAACGCTTCTTTGGACACACTCGTATCCAACTTAGTTTCTGATGGAGCATCAAAATTCAAAATTTTAGGGCAGTGTATGACCAACACTGACTTACTTCTACGCAAAGGTGTCTTTCCCTATACTTACATGACAGACGAATCAAAATTTAACGATACTGAACTGCCTCCCAAGGAGGCGTTCTACAACGACCTGACCAAAACACATATCACTTACGAAGACTACTTACACGCACAGACTGTGTGGTCAACCTTTGGTATGACCACTTTGAAACAGTACCACGACCTGTACCTACTTACAGACGTACTATTACTGGCAGACGTGTTTGAAAATTTTAGAACCACTAGTATGACTTACTACGGGATTGACCCCTGTAACGACTACTCTGCCCCCGGACTGGCATGGAATTCCATGTTAAAAATGACAGACGTACATCTTGAACTACTCACTGACATAGACCAACACCTCTTTGTCGAGTCTGGGATCCGGGGCGGTGTCTCCATGATACCCAACCGGTACGCCCAGGCCAACAACCCTTACTTACCCAACTTTGACAAGACAAAACCCATCAACTACCTACTTTATCTTGACTGTAATAATTTGTACGAAACCAGTATGTCTGATAGACTCCCAGAGTCTGGTTTTAAATGGAATGACCCTCAAGACATTGACTTTACAAAAGTACCCGACGACTCTGACATTGGATATATTTTAGAAGTCGACTTACACTACCCAGACCATTTACACGACTTACATTCTGACTTTCCACTGGCCCCCGAACGAAAAGTAGTGTACGACGTATTTTGTTTTGTCACATAGAGTAGTTAGTAGTTTTTCGGTCTTGGCGGGTTTATAGTTGAGTTCTTGAAGCAAGTCCTTATAGTAAAGGGAAAGCATGTCGTCCGTCACTACTTTTGATCATTATTCTTAATATTTACAACTCCTTTGCTAGGATGAGCAAGACTTTTAGGTGTTGGTATGTATGTTGATCTACAGATTTCTCCAGGAGTCCAGCTCGAGTAATTAACCTGTGAAAACCGCAGCCGGCACCTCAAGAAGTGTAGCCCCGCTCACCTTAAGAGGAAAGCAGACGAGCCAGCCCCCTCCACTTCCAAGGTTGCTCGCTTTGAGGTCGACCCCCAACAGTCAACCAGCACTTCCATCATTGATACCGTCCGCTCAACCATCGTATCGGCATACAATACGGCTAAGGTAGCAGTAGATCATCTGATTGGAGGAAAGCAGCTCCGTATCGAAGAGATCAAGAAGGCTTTCCGGGGGAGGACGCCTTCTCCCCCTCCTCCCCCTCCCCTTCTTCTCGTCCTCCCCCGGAACGCCTTCTTGATCTCTTCGATACGGAGCTGCTTTCCTCCAATCAGATGATCTACTGCTACCTTAGCCGTATTGTATGCCGATACGATGGTTGAGCGGACGGTATCAATGATGGAAGTGCTGGTTGACTGTTGGGGGTCGACCTCAAAGCGAGCAACCTTGGAAGTGGAGGGGGCTGGCTCGTCTGCTTTCCTCTTAAGGTGAGCGGGGCTACACTTCTTGAGGTGCCGGCGTCGGTTTTCACAGGTTAATTACTCGAGCTGGACTCCTGGAGAAATCTGTAGATCAACATACATACCAACACCTAAAAGTCTTGCTCATCCTAGCAAAGGAGTTGTAAATATTAAGAATAATGATCAAAAGTAGTGACGGACGACATGCTTTCCCTTTACTATAAGGACTTGCTTCATGAACTCAACTATAAACCCGCCAAGACCGAAAAACTACTAACTACTCTATGTGACAAAACAAAATACGTCGTACACTACTTTTCGTTCGGGGGCCAGTGGAAAGTCAGAATGTAAGTCGTGTAAATGGTCTGGGTAGTGTAAGTCGACTTCTAAAATATATCCAATGTCAGAGTCGTCGGGTACTTTTGTAAAGTCAATGTCTTGAGGGTCATTCCATTTAAAACCAGACTCTGGGAGTCTATCAGACATACTGGTTTCGTACAAATTATTACAGTCAAGATAAAGTAGGTAGTTGATGGGTTTTGTCTTGTCAAAGTTGGGTAAGTAAGGGTTGTTGGCCTGGGCGTACCGGTTGGGTATCATGGAGACACCGCCCCGGATCCCAGACTCGACAAAGAGGTGTTGGTCTATGTCAGTGAGTAGTTCAAGATGTACGTCTGTCATTTTTAACATGGAATTCCATGCCAGTCCGGGGGCAGAGTAGTCGTTACAGGGGTCAATCCCGTAGTAAGTCATACTAGTGGTTCTAAAATTTTCAAACACGTCTGCCAGTAATAGTACGTCTGTAAGTAGGTACAGGTCGTGGTACTGTTTCAAAGTGGTCATACCAAAGGTTGACCACACAGTCTGTGCGTGTAAGTAGTCTTCGTAAGTGATATGTGTTTTGGTCAGGTCGTTGTAGAACGCCTCCTTGGGAGGCAGTTCAGTATCGTTAAATTTTGATTCGTCTGTCATGTACGTATAGGGAAAGACACCTTTGCGTAGAAGTAAGTCAGTGTTGGTCATACACTGCCCTAAAATTTTGAATTTTGATGCTCCATCAGAAACTAAGTTGGATACGAGTGTGTCCAAAGAAGCGTTAAGGAATTGAAGTGAGTCCAAAAATCGTAAAGATTCAAGGGTGACTGAAATGTACCGCTCACTGGTTTGTGCACCGTGTGGTGAACACGAAGGTAAGTGGTTAGTAAGTAGGTCTTTAGTCCAAAATCTGTGTAGGCAGTAGTCACAGTAGAACATAGCTGATTTTGACAGGATAGCTAATCCCGGACATGTTTATATTATGTTCCAAGGATTTATAATAACTTACTCGTCTATTTCGGTCAGGGAACAATTGGGCAAGTACAGAGTATAGGAAACATTTATTGTCGTCATTTTTAACATTTATAATTCCATGCATAGAGTTTGAGATTTTTTTTTCGGGGTGGGTATGAAAGAAGAGGCGTAGAGAGGTTGAAATTTTACAATAAACAAATCGAGTCGTAAAACATTTTCTATTACCCACCCACTAGTAGAGAGAAAATATATGCTTTGGGACACCTATTAATGGACTCGTTACTATTCAAGGTATGTGACCTAGCCGTTATAAATGGCAAGGTCGTGCTAAAAATAGACCAGACAGTCTAAAAATAGATTTTAATGAATATAAATGACAATTACGTTCTATAAATAGACAAATTCCGTTATTTACTAACTTTAACCTCAAATTTCAAGGTGTTAGGTATCAGGAGAGCAGAATGTACGAGGATACCGGAATGTAGTATCTCAATTACTTACTTGTGGTGAATACTGATGAGGCCTCGTCTATTCTCTGAATGTAGTATCTCAATTACTTACTTGTGGTGAATACTGATGAGGCCTCGTCTATTCTCTTCGTATTTTCTGCGCTCCTGATACCAATACTACGGTTACTTATATTAAAAAATATATATAATTAGGTAAAAAATGTTTCTGCCTTTAGTGGGAATCGAACTTGAAATTTCAGATTGCGAATCAGTCGTGTTAACCACTACACCATTAATTGCTTCAATAATATAATATAATTTGTAAATATTTCTATATTGCTGTGCTCACGTTCAATAAAGCTAAATAGTGCGTCATCGGTATGGTATGAGTATTGCGCAATAAGGTGTTATCCAAGGTTGACTCAGTGTGCACGAGTAGTTTTTTGTTGTTGTGCAACAATGTTTATGTATAAATGGTGATGAAGAAAAGAAGATCTCGGTTTGTCAGAAAAAAACAGAGTATGAACTTAGTAGATCATATACGAACATTACCATTAGAATTAAAATATAATATTTTAGTAAATATTTATTACTTTAAAGTGAGTACAATATCAAGGCCTCACCAAGTTACGCAAAACTTGTCGGTGAAGTCCTATAGTAAATAAGAAAGAAAAAAGCGTAGTACAAAAAATACATTCATATATGCTTATATATTTTATAGTGTTATTTATTAGTAATTATTGAATTATTGTATTAAGTAATTAAGTAAATAGTAATTAAGTAATATAAGTAATTATTGATCATATTTTAATTGTTTCAATAATTTGTAATATTTCTATATTATTGTGCTCACGTTCAATAAAGCTGCCTCATCAGTATGGTGTTATGAAACTTCCAAGGTTAAATCAGTATGCAAGAGTCATCTCATTGTGATAAAATAGCGTGTCATCAGTAATTGTGTGTAAAATCCGCAGTATCGAGAACGTTCATGGTTAATTCAGCATGCATGAGTTGTTTTACTGCACAACTTCCTTGTACCTTTCCTACATACCCACGTGTGATGAATAATAATAATAATAATAATAATTGAGGTCTCGTCTATTCTGATGCCTTCCTGATGTTAATATCGTAATCATTTTCGGTTACAAAAAAAATATTAACGCGTTTGGTGTGTTTTCGAACATGAAATTTTTAGATTGTGAAGCGGTTAATTTAACCAATGCACTACTAGTCCTTATGCTAATAAAGCTAAAGTAACGACTTATATATAATATTAATTAGTTACAATTATCATCAGTTGTGTTTCAATCATTGATTGAAAAGGTACTTAGTCATAATTTATTATCGCTTTATTTTGAGAAAAAAATGAATAGTGAAAAGGTTTATATATTGGATCAGGATAATTTAAGAATATTGATACGAGAAACAGGAATGTCAACTTATATAATGATTGAAAGTGAAGGAAGGGATATCGTTAGATTAGATGTTGATCAATGGAAGAAATTCAGAAATTATTTTTCTACTATCGATAGAGAATTTAACAGAAGAATCGAAAATTAAAAGTAGTTAAAGCTTGTGTTCCTTTTTTTATATATATATGAGTAGAATTAGTAATAACATAGTCGGTGGCTATGGATTTCCTTGTTAATTTAAACTAATAAGTTGTTTATACATGTGGTGTTCTGTGAGCGATAGATGCAAGAGTGCTATTCATAAGTGATATGCATTTATCAATCTTTTTTAGATTGCTCAGAATACTGCTGTGCATCATACTGAAATAGTCTCAATAGGACTTGCTGTAATGATAATTAATGTTGAAGGAAATATTTCAGCTGGTAAATCAACTTTTGGAAATACATTATGTGAAATGTTAAAAGAAAATGGTTACACCAGTATATTTTTTAATGAACCATTAGATTTATGGAGAAATTATTATGGTAAAAATATATTACGTCTTTACTATGAAGACACACAGCGGTGGGGTTTTATGTTTCAAGTTGTTGCATTAATCACTATGATTGAAATAGAAAATCGAGCCATTGAATTATCTAAACAAGGTAAAATAGTAATTGTAGAAAGATCTCCTAGTACTGTTTTAGAGACATTTTCAAAAATATTAATGGAGAAAAATATAATTCAACCGTTTGAGTATAATAGTTTAAGGAAACTACATGATGCTTTGTCTAATAAGTCTTATATTAAAGATAGAATTATTATTTATTTAAAAACATTACCAGAAATTTGTTTTCGTCGATTAATAGTAAGGAATCGTTGTGAGGAAGTGAATTATGTAGATATTGAATATTTAAAATTTTTACATTGTAACCATGAAAATAGATTCAGTGCAAAGAAAGAACATATTTTGATTGTAGATGGTCAATCATTTTCAAAAAATAATGTTAAAATGTTACATCCATCTGGGAGTGATTTACTAACAGCGATTGCAACACACCATGACTAAGCCGTTCTCACGTGTAGCAATTGCAAGTCAACAACGCATCATGCTAATGAACTTGTATTTAAGCTCACTGTTGGATACACACTTCAGTGTTCGAGCAGCCATCCCACAAGCATCACCATCTACAAACACATCCCCCCGTGCCAGCTCACACTCCAACTACAGGTAACTATGTATTATATTGAAGAAATATTTATAATTAAAGACATACTCATTTTTGATTGTTTTAAATAAATTTCCACTAACTAAATATTATTAATAGTATAATTTTCAAATAAACAAATATTTATTTTGATTCAATAAAAGAAATTAATTAACAAATTATCGTTCTCTTATTATTTCAAAGTTTTAGTATTTATAATTTTACAATAATTACAATACAGTCTATGAGCATTTTGTTAAAAACTCTAAAGATTTCATAACACAGAGTCTGTTATTTTTTTTTTAATAATATTGTACTGTCATAATTTCGAGAAAATAAACTTTGATTCGATTTGAATTTGATTTATTAAATGTGTAACCTATTTTCAATTAAAGAATATAAAGCAATAATTATTTTGATTGTTTTAAATGCATTTTTTATATTGTTAATTTTCAACTGACTATATACTATTTATACCACACAATGATTTTTTTTAGTTTAATGGATTCTCAACCTAAAGACGACTTCATCGTCATAGATTTACGAGCTGAAGAGTGTGTTTCTAGTCCTCAGCCATCAACGTCCAAACAACAAACTTCTAATCCACAACAATCATCAACAACCGCTTCAACATCACAGGCCTCAAAAAGTAGGGGTACGTTCTTTTCTGTGTTACAGATTATCGAAAATCTATACCTGTTAGGTGTTTCTTCTTTAGACACGTGGGAATATCTCACTGAAAATCTAAAGAAAAACGATGAAATATTAAGTAATCCTTCACTAATCCAACTGTCATTTGTTTTGAGCGAATTGGCCAAAACTTTTAGAACAACCATTTATAATAATTATGATCATTTAAACCAAGAGGAATTGCTTTTTGAATGTGAATTAGAAAGAACATATGAGGAGATATCTGATATTTTTCAACCTCTATTTGATAAAGGCTTGTTTAAAGTTGTTAGTTTTTCATTTGACTCTGTACAATCTCTAATGTCAATTGTGAGAAAACTATTTCAAAAAGATGACTCTGAAGTTGTCAAAACAAAAAATAATAAAAGGAAACTAGAACATACTAATCAGTTAGCAAATAAAATTTCAAAACAAAACCCATCGGATAGTGATACTAGTGATAATGAAAGCGATGATGAAAATGTCGAAGACATTAATGATTCATTCGCAAAATTGTTTCAAAAAAACAAAAACGAACCATTGTACATTAGTCAGTCTTTTCAATTCCAAGTAGGAAATGAACGACGTAAAATTTCAACACCAGGTGAGACTGGTACTCATCTGGTAAAAATTGAGATTTCCGATGTAAAGGATCTCAAAAAATGTAAGTCAGAAAAATTGTTTTGGCAAAAAGTATCTAAAAAAGGTTATTTTCTCTTAAACACTGAGAAACATGAGGATGCTGCTATGTTAAATTCAATATGTAATATACTAACTGTTTCTGGTAACAAAGTGTTGAAAGTAAAAAATGTTAAAAAAGAGTGTATTAAATTTGAAAGAAAAAATGATTAGTCAAAATAGTGTAAATATATATTTTTTGTCAATTTGAGGAAATTGTTTTTTTTTTCAGTGACGAGTAATAAGAATCAATTGGGCTTTTTGCGTTTGACAGAATATGCATTTACCCCACAACGTAGCACAACTCATTCAATTGGATACGATTTAAGAAGTGCGTATGATTCAGTAGTACTAAAACGAGATAGGGCGCTATTAAAAACAGATATTGCATTACAATTACCAAATAATTGTTATGGTAGGATTGCTCCTCGTAGTGGGCTAGCCTTAAGACATGGTATTGATGTAGGGGCCGGTGTTGTTGATCCTGATTACACTGGAAATGTGTCTATACTATTGTTTAACCATTCTGATCTTGATTTTATTGTACATAGAGGTGATAGGATTGCACAGATTATTTGTGAATATGCTTCACAACCAGACTTATTTGAAATTACTTATAGTCTAGACATAACAGAGCGAGGTACAAAAGGATTTGGCTCGTCAGGCATAAAATAAATTTTTTTGTTTCAGATGGCTAATCTTCCGTTTAAAAAAAGAAAAATATTTTTTAACGAACCCATGGAAATTGATACAATAGATGATACCATTTCATATAAAAATAATGAATCAGTAAGTTCAACTTCATCAGATGAAGAATTAATAGATTTGAAAAGAAAAAAGGCAAGGTTACAGCATAGCAAATATTTATTGAGTAACAATAACGACTTTGTTGAACTTAAAAATGCTTTTAAAGGAATATTAAAAACATTTTACTGGAAAAATAATGAAAAAAAATTAAAAGATATATGTTTAATTCTTGTACATGTAAAAGATTCAATAACTAAAACTATTAGACAAATTTTAAGTGAATTTGGAGCTTTAAAATTTAATATTATAGTAGAGTGTACATATAATAAACCATTAACAAATGATAAAGAAAATCGTGCTTTTAAAACAAAAAATATGACAGTTTTTGAAAGTTCATCAATTGATTCTATATTACATAAATTATTTAGAAAGATATGTAAAGAAGAGAATGAATACGAGGGTAAGGGAAGTGGATGGAGTTTATTATGTGTTAATGGTATTTTATTACGTTTTAGTAGGTATAGGCCTTTAACAGGTTCTACTTACATACCTTTGCCAAAGAAAATTCAATCTAAAAATGCAGTTATAAATCCAAAAAATATTAATGATCAAAAATGTTTTCAATGGGCAATATTAGCTCGATACGTAAAAGGTAAACATAGAGAACGCATAAACAGTAGATATATGTTATTATCAAATATTTTCAACTTCAATGATTTAACATTTCCAGTAAGTCTTAAAGATATTAGAATATTTGAAAAAAATAATCAAAATGTGAGTGTCAATGTTTATGGATTAAACGATTTGAAAGAAGTTTATCCACTCAAAGTGTGTATGAAAGAAAAAATAAACCACTTTGATTTATTACTTATTTCAAACAAATCAGGAACACATCATTATTGTTACATTAATGATTTTTCAAGACTAGTTCGTTCTCAGTTGTCAAGTTATACTAGCACTATGATTTTTTGTAAGCGTTGTTTAGCTCATTACCAAGGTAAAAAACGTTTTATAAACTTAGAAAAACACAAAAAACAATGTTATGAAAATGCTCCTGTAAGAGTTAAAATGCCAACTTTAAACAAAGAAAATGAGATACCAATTTTAAAATTTAAAAATTTTCATTTTAAATTTAAATTACCTATAGTAGCCTATTGCGACTTTGAGTGTTTATTGAAAAAATTGAATGTTAAACAAAGTAAACATACTATGGTAAATGATATTCATGAAGCCATGAGTTTTTGTGTATATCTAGTTATTGATCACAGTCTGGATGATAGGATATCATCACATCTTCCTAAGGAACCATATTTATATCGTGGTAAAGACGCTGCATCAAAATTTATGGACTATATAATTTCCATTGCAAATTTAATTGGAGACTTGATAAAAGAACAAAATTTACCAATGATACCATTAACAATCGATGAGCAAAATAGGATAGATTTAATAACTCATTGTGAAATGTGCAATTTAGAATTTACAATGATTGACAGACCGGTAAAAGATCATTGTCATCTTACTGGACAATTTCGTAACGTTCTTTGTAATAGTTGTAATTTAAAAAGGAGAGATCAAAATTATCTACCAATATTTTTACATGGATCATCTAATTATGATAATCATTTTATTGTTCGACAACTGGATTGTGACCAACAACATATTGGTGTCATTCCAAATACTAGTGAAAAATACATTTCATTTACTAAACAAACTGTTAGTGGTGTAAAATTGAGGTTTTTAGATAGTTATAGATTTCTTGGTACCAGTTTAAGTCAATTAGTGGAAAATCTTTCTAAAGATAAATTTGAACATACCAGTTTGTTTTTTTCAAAAGATGAAATGCCTTTAGTAACGAGAAAAGGAGTTTATTGTTATAATTACACAGATTGTTGGGAAAAATTAGAAGAAAACCAACTACCATCACAAGATTGTTTCTATAACAAATTAACTGAGGAACCTATAACTAATAGTGATTATGAACATGCAAAAAATATTTGGTCACATTTTAATTGTTTGAATCTTGGTGATTATTCAGATTTGTATTTACGTACTGATGTATTATTACTTGCTGATGTGTTTGAAAATTTTCGAAAACTTTGTATAGAAAATTATGAATTAGACCCGGCTCATTACTTAACATTACCAAGTCTAACATTTGATGCTATGTTAAAATTTACAAATGTTAAATTAGATTTGTTAGTTGACTACGATATGTATATGTTCGTTGAAAACGGTATTAGAGGTGGTGTTGTTTCATGCGTTCAACGTCACGCGCTTGCAAATAACCCTATGATAAACTCGATGTACGATGAAAATAAGGAAAAATCTTTCTTATCATACATTGATGCAAATGCTCTTTACGCACACGCAATGTCAATGTTAATGCCAAAAAATAAATTTAAATGGTTGTCACAAAGTGAGCTGAAAAGTTTTGATGTATTATCAGTACCAGATGATAGTCCAATAGGATATATAATAGAATGTGACATAGCTTATCCTACATATTTACATAATCATCATAATGATTTACCATTTTTACCTGAAAAAAGAATTCCAGAATGGTCAAAAACTGAAAAATTATTAACTACTTTGTATAACAAAAATAATTATGTATGTCATTATATGAACTTAAAACAAGCAATCCAAAATGGTTTAGTATTACAAAAAATTCACAGGGTCTTACAATTCAAACAAAGCACATGGTTAGAACCATATATAACTTTTAATAATGAGAAGAGAAAAAGAGCTCGAAATGAGTTCGAGAAAGATTTTTACAAACTTTTAAATAATGCTATGTTCGGTAAAAGCATTGAGAATATTAGGAAAAGAATGCATTTAGAATTAGTAAATAAAGAAAGAAGATTAAATAAACTAATTTCAAAACCAAACTTTAGGAATCGTATTGTGTATAGTGATAAACTATGTGCAGTTGAATTATCTAAAGAGTCAATTTTTTTTAATAAACCTATATATATTGGATTCACTGTATTAGAATTAAGTAAATTTCATATGTACAATATGCATTATAACATAATGAAACCTTTTTACGAAAGCAGAGGTAAAATGATCAAATTGCTATATACAGATACTGATTCATTTTTTTATCAAATATATACAGATGATCTTTATGATGATTACATAAATTCGGAAATTAAAGATTGTTTCGATATGTCCGGCTATCCTGAAAATCATAAATGTTATTCTTTAGAAAATAAAAAGCGTTTAGGTAAATTTAAAGACGAAGCTAATGGTAAATTTATAATTGAGTTTGTAGGGTTGAGGAGTAAATTGTATGCATACCGTACCGTTGAAAATTGTTTTAAAAAGGCTAAAGGTGTAACAAAACCAGTTCTCAAAAAACATATAACATTTGATGATTTTAAAAATTGCCTATTTCAAAATTTAACAATAACAAAAGATATGACAATGTTTAGGTCAAAAAAGCATGTTATGCATACTATTACTATTAATAAAATAGCACTGAATTCCGAAGATGACAAAAGATATATATGTGAAAATGGAATTAACACACTTGCTTTAGGTCACTATAAAATAAAAGATTTAAAATTTAAGAACTCTAATTGTACGATTTCATTTAATTAATTTTCTTTTATATTGTCAAAATAATGTATAACTAACAAGAAAAAAATGATGGTGATGCAAAAAAAAATTAAAAAAAACAAAAATAAAAAAAAACTATTCTATATGTAAATAAATTATTGTGGTATTAAGATACAAGTAAAATTTTTTTCAGCTATCGCCGATACGCTACAGCAATTTACATATTGGTACAACAACATGGTTCGTCTCCACAGAGTTTTAAATGAAAATGATGTAACAAGTCTGAGACGACAAAAATCTATGGATGATATTTTTCCAAAAAACTCACTTTTAACATTATGCATGGATGTGATAGTTAAGGAATTTAATCCAAACACAATAAATTTAATGGAATTTTTTCCTTTTTACTTAGTAAACGTAATAAAATTCAAACATTCTTTACAATCAATGAGTCTACATTTTATGATCTCAAAAGAGAAAAATGCAAAACAATTGTGTATGTGGTGTACGGGCTTTTCTCCTTCTTCTTTTTCTAAACATAGTAAATTCGTCAATCTATGTGTTACAAAAGATAATATTGAAAACTATTTCAAAATTCTTAAAAATTATATATGTTCCGAGTGTAATGAATTAATGTTTTATAAATGTCCAATTGATGATGGATGCACTGATATCACATGCTTTAATCCATAAAAAAAGTTTTACTTGTATCATATGTTTTATTAATATTTGTAAATTTTATTGTTATTATTAAATATATTAAAAAGTTTATTTGTTTTCAATTATTGATGGGTGCACTGATATCACATGCTTTAATCCATTAAAAAAAGTTTTACTTGTTTCATATGTTTTATTAATATTTGTAAATTTTATTGTTATTATTAAATATATTAAAAAGTTTATTTGTTTTCAATTATTGATGAGTGCACTGATATCACATGCTTTAATCCATTAAAAAAAGTTTTACTTGTTTCATATGTTTTATTAATATTTGTAAATTTTATTATTATTAAATATATTAAAAAGTTTATTTTCAACTTTATGTACTGAGTTTTTCAATTATTGATGAGTGCACTGATATCACATGCTTTAATCCATTAAAAAAAGTTTTACTTGTTTCATATATTTTATTAATATTTGTAAATTTTATTGTTATTATTAAATATATTAAAAAGTTTATTTGTTTTCAATTATTGATGAGTGCACTGATATCACATTCTTTAATCCATTAAAAAAAAGTTTTACTTGTTTCATATGTTTTATTAATATTTGTAAATTTTATTGTTATTATTAAAATAATAAAAGTTTATTCTTCAACTTTATGTACAGAGTTTATTTGTTTTCCCACCTTTTTGTTTTCATCATAAGGTAAATAATAAACAAGAGAGTTAAAAATATACATAACATTTATTATAAAAAATAATTACATAATTTTCTTAACAATTCCAGATAATGGATTATACTGCACTAATGCATCATTTATAATTAGACAATACGCAGAAGTGTTGACTGGAAAATCAGCTGTTGTCTGCAGTTCAATACGAATGTCCAAAGAGCCTGTTTTCAATGTGTCCACTTGTTTAGAGCAATCAATTACAAACATTGGCATCTTATTTAAAAATAAATTTTTAGTTAAACAAGGCTGATCATCAGCACCAGCATAGTAAGAAGATTGAAATCTTGAATATTGTTCGTATAATAGAGATTTATTACCATTGATATTGTCATAGGGATAATATTTGCTATTCAAATACAATTTAACATTTTCCAAATTACAAAAATCAAAATGAGACGGGTTTTTGCCTGTCGAATCTTTACGATCAGTTTGAAATCCAATTACAACATATCTTGGTTTTTCCAACATTGATGAAGTTTTTACAGTCCATGTTTGAAACTTTGAGTTTGGAAGTGATGGATATTCATGTAATTGCCACCGCCTGAACGGCATGGTAATAGTTTGATCCGTATCTGTCATTTTCAAAAGAGTTAATTTAATTTCATCCTCTACTTTTACATAAGGCATTTTCCAAATTAATTTACTAATTTCAATTGTACAATCGTTCAAAGCAGGCGACACTTGTATAATTGCATTTTTATCAGTTGATGAACGTAACAATACAAGTTCTTGTTTAACATTCAATAAAATGTGCTTATAATCTTCAGCAAATCCCAATAATAATTTTAATGGGACACACACACAGAAATAACCAGAATCAGTTGCCAAGTCTTCTGTAGTTGTAAGGTTCCAGCCGGCATTGTTCATCCAGTTTGCATCGACAGGACGAGAGGTTAGTACATTTTTCATAGTACTTGTAATGCCAACATTTTTTACACGATCGATTTCTGTTCCACACAACTCGTATCTTATTTCATCAAATAAAAAAGCTGGAAAGTTGTTTACAAATTTTGTAACATTATCTAACTTATTGTCGCTAGTTTTTAATATTTTCCCCTCAATTAAAAGAAAACTTTTTGATGGTAAAGTATAAACATCTTGTTGGTGTACTGGAATTCTAATCTCATCGCTGTTTTTAAACGAGTTAGACGTGTACGGATTGTGTGAATGCCATTCTAAATCTGTAATAGATTCTTCAAAATGCACTGCAGCACCTACATCTAAGATGTGGTTCATTGTTGTTTGTTACTGTCGTCGTTGTTGTTGTTGTTGTTGAATCCTGGTAGAGTGCTAAGAAATATGCGATTTCTTAATGTTAATGGTTTGAGTGTTCTTTTACGACTGACACTCGCCGTCGATGTATTCACATTTTTTTCTGCTGTACTGACCAATTTAGATACCAAAGTAGATTTTTTATTACAACAATTATTCTCAAATACAATTCCCATTATTGTTTTCTTTTTCTGATATCCACACGTATATTTATAGATTCTCCGCGAAAATTAATCAAATCACCGTTTTGATCTTCCAATCTAATATGAATTTCACTCAGAGTTGACTGTCTATTTATTGGTAAATATTTAATAACACTTGGTTTTTCGATAATCTTAAAACCGGGACCGACTGAAGGATAAAACTCGTGAAGTATATGACCTTCAACTCCGTCTCTATATGATCCGTGTACTAGATTACAAGTAATTCGTATAGTATCCACTTTGTTAATACGAACCTGGTTAGGTGATTTATGCCATTTATTTGCTTCTAATGTCTCATTTTTATCAAAACCTAACAACGGTCCGATAGTATCTGATTTTGTGAAATCATTTTCTTTTGAACAGAATAATTCACTTTTTAATGTATTAATATTGGCACTAAGCACGAACTTTGTTGTCGGATCTTTAATTTCCAATTCTTTAGTAATGAAATTATTTATATCGTCAATTTCAAACGCTCCAGTCGGCAAGCTAATTCTTATATCACCTATATAAATATTATTATTGATATTTTCCTCTATATTAGGAATTGAGTTGTACGTCATTAAATCGATAAAACCCATTTCCCATTCGCTGTTCGAACTAAGATCATACGGCGGAAACAGTGTGCATTTTAAATGAGAACTATTTCCTGTGATACAAATCATTATCAAGTAGTAATACGTGTCGTAAGAAAGTCTAAACACAAATGACCACAGTTGATTGTGTTCTCTTTTTGTTTTGTAAAATAATTGTACTTTATTACCACACTATGTGTTCCGCTGTTGAAATACTGTTGCAATTCTAATGGTGGGCGCAGATTGCCAAAACTATCAAAATAATCTACATTATATCCTTTTTTTAAATAACATACCCAATGAGTTCCTAGTCCATGCATAGTGTCTAAATTTACAATTCCTGATTCTATTTCATTAATTGTCGATGGCAGTGAATCACGCATAAATACCCCTCTAAAAAAAGGAATCCTCAATAATTTTGTATATTTTAAAATATCTAGGTTTGTTAAAGCTCTTTTAGGTATATCAGCAATCAATTTATTGTTATAAGTTAGACATTTTTTTTTTTACTTCCTGATCCTCTGTAAGGCTTCAAATATAGACCCCTACCACTTCTTTTCTTTTGATGCTTTGTCGTTTTTTTAGTTTTTTTTCTACACTGTTGTTTTTTTCTTTTGAAAACATTTTTATTTTTCTTCGATCGTTTTCTAGTACCCCCGCCGATTTTGGTTTTAGCTTTCATTATATTCGTTACGGCCCAAGCCGCCGCCTTTTCACCCAAACTAGAATCAGAAGCCTTAACTCTTTCCCAAGCGCGTTCGGCTAATATACGATCCGCAATAGATCTACTTTTATTATCAGCGCTCTTTGAATATGCGATGTCGTGATCGCGACACGCGGCGTCTAATTTATTTATTCCTTTATCCCCTCGACTTAATCTCTTTTTTAGGTTACTTCCGGGGCCACAGAATTGATATCCTGGAATATGTAGTTCCACGGGTAGTAGATCTATAGATTTGTTCAATAATGTGCCGGCGGTATTGGCAAGAGAACTTAGTATGCCAGCTCCCTGACGTTGACTGACACGTGCACTCATTGAGATGCTAATGTTGTACTTCCACCGCCGTCGCCACCGCTGGTTATGTCAGCCACAGAACGATAGTTTGGTTTAGGTGGTTCTGTTTTGAATACTACAGAATTCAAATCAGCAATACGTGTTAATATTTCGTTTTTAAACTGTTGAAAATCATTATTATTCTTTTCAACAGTTCGATTCAAACCGAGAACAATAGTTCTAGTTTCTTGAGAAAAATCACCTAACGCTTTATTGACTTTATCTAATTCTTCTCTAATTACAACATCGTTTTTATCATGACTCGGCTTAACACGTACAATACGTCTTTTTTGCTTTAAGCTTATATAATTCTTTGTAACATCTATAGCGTCAGTCTTTTCATATACCTCTTTTAAATGATCTTTTAGTTTATTTTCCAAAGTTAATAAAAACGTTTTTATATTATCATCAATCGAGGATTTTAGTGCGCCGAGTTTATCTAGTAAATCTTGATAGTTAACACCGTCTCTTGGATCAGTAGCACTGGCAACGTTGCATAGCTTTTTATTTTCTATATTAAAATTCCCATCTTTGGTAAACTGAAATCCATCCCCTTTAGGTCCTCTTATTTGTTTTCCCCTACCAATTTTATAGCGACCAAACTTGTCAAGACTCATTTTTTTTGTGTAGTCTATTAGTAGGAAGTCTGAATAAAACTAAACAATAAAGTAAACAAATACACATATTTATTCATTCTCATCAGGTTTATTAACTCATACAATTCTTCCATTATTGAATTTATTTCATTTACATGACCGGTGTTTCCCGCTTCTTGTGATGCAAGTAGTATTCTCAACCTGTCTACAAGCTCGTTTGGATCGTCAAAATATATTACATTAGGTTGTGAATCTGATAGAACCAATCCACTACCACTAGGCACGCTTGATGACGTCGCTGTTGCTACCTGATCTGCATGAGTCTCCATCATCGGATGTTTATGTTGTGCAACAATTTGTGAAATGATATTTCTATATTTATTACCTCTGTTGGCTCGAATTTTACCTAAAGCAGAATAGTTCTGTCAGTGTACATTTGTGTTTAAAATAATGGATGCATAATTATTCAGATCATTTTCATTATATGCATACTCATTTGGATTATTCATAAATATTAATTCGTATAAACCGCGTGTTCCGGGATATAACTTCCCATCGATTATGAAATCATTTTCAGATATTTCCAACTGTTTGTCACCTATTTTCCATAAATCCCCATCCACATGTACACCATAGTTATGATCTATTTCTTTTTTCCCCGCAATTAATTTCATAAAATATTCTTTAGCTAAATTTCCGGTAAATGTATTTTGTATATACTTTTTAGCCATTAATTTACCTTTAGGAGTTTTTAACAGTTCCTCGCCCGAAGCCTGTTGTTCATAAATAACATGTTGTCCTATTGGTGTTGATAACGGATTAGTATTTATGGTTTCCATCAATTCAGGCGGCTCTTCGGCGTCCATATTTTCAGGCGGTTCAACTGCGACTCTTTTTGACACAGGCGTTTCGACAGTACCATCATCGTATTCATAATCACTTTCATAATCAGGTTTTGTAGGTAAATTAATTTTTTGTTTTCTTTTAACACCATGTGGTGGGACAGGAACGTGTCGTTTTGCGGGTGTCACCTCGTCTTCGTTTCCTTCAAAGTCTTTTACTACTTTCGTTTGTTCACTATCTTCCACAAGTTTCCTCAACGGTTCGGCAATAGGTTTTAATTGTTTTTCCCAAAGTTCTTCCGTTTCTAACATCTCGTGTTTTAACGCTCTGTGTTTTTTCTTTATATTCTTACGTAACTCGGCGATATTCTTAACTATTTCTTCTTTAGTTTTATTACTAAACCAGGACTCGTCAAACGTTTCCATGTTTATTCCCTAATGACTGTACATCAAATGAATATTTTAAAATATTAAAATTGAATAAATATATTAAATCCTGATCGATAGCGACCTCTGTTTAAAGCGCTATCTTTATCAATAACTAAGAATTTATTTCGACCTGATTTCCATATCTTAACACACAACTCTTTAAAAATGTTAAAACTCATATCAGTATTTACATGATCATTATAAATATGTAATAAATTTCTGTCATCTTGTTTAAACACAACTAATAAATTTGCATTATCACGAACTAATTGTTTAGGAACGTAACTGTAAGTTTGACAAATATAAAATGTGTCCACATCATTGTGACGGCCCATTGAAAAGTAATCTTTTATATTTTTCTGTTTCCCATACGACACATCATCGAAAATCATTATCGATCTCGGTCTTACCTGATTGGGAGGTGGGATTAGTTCATTATCTGAATATGGAAAATAACCAATTTCTGGAAGATTTTCTAACACACATTCGAGTAGTTTATACTTACACTGATGCAAAGATTTAGAATAAATGTATATATTATTGAAACATAGTCCGTTGGATGAAAATAAAAGATTTAATATTAAATTAGTTTTTCCACAATTTGAAGGTCCACATATAATACATCGGATTGTGTTAGGCAAAAGTTCGCTATGTCGCCTAACTAAGTTCATGTTTTTATTTACAACAAACTTGTCTAAATTAACAATGGACAGATTAATATTTTGTTTAATAAATTTCATTATAGTAAATCCTTTTTTGATATCCAAGTATTTTTTGAAGAATCCATACCCAACCACTTGACTAAATATTTATCACCTTTTTTTCTGACAATTTTTTCTATTAAATAAACTTCGTCGTATTTGGTTTTACTTAATTCTTCTTGATAGAATCCGCCTTTCAATATCTCTTTGTTGTCGTCTTGTAAAATATATGTGACTGGTTTTGTAGGCTGAACTCTCCACACTGTGTAGATCTCGTTACTCCACCTGGGTAAGTACCCTTTTGTGAACTGATGTTTCACACGACTGATTCTTACGCGATCGCCTACATCAAATCTTTGTCTGACAACGCCTGTTCTATTTCTATGATTAATTATTTTTATTAAAATATCTTTTTCATTTAATTCGTTAACCTCTGAAGGCTTTACACCTATAGTATGATGTACAGTATTATTGTAGCTATGAACAAGTTTTGGTAGCAAAGCTAACCACCTATAGTTACCTTGTACGCTAAATTGTGTCCACATTTTATTTTTTAAAGTTCGATTAAACCTTTCCACAATAGAAGCTTTTTTCTCAGAAAATGTAGAATAATGATTTACATTATACTTTTTAAATAAACTTTTAACAGTATTATTGAACCATTCGCCACCGTCATCAGTTTGAAAATGACGCATTGGAAATTTTTTGATAATAGGTTCCAATGCTGATGCTACTTCAATAGCGGTTTTTGTTTTCAATGGAACTGCTATTGCAAATTTGGTAAAACAATTAATTACAGTCATAATATATTTGTAACCCTTATTTACACTAGCATAAGGAATCATTTCTACAAGATCTGCTTGATACAGGTCGTACAATCCTTTAAGTTCGACATTACGTCTAGGAAAATTGACACGAGCCTGTTTGTGAAGCTCTTTTGCTAAACCAGTTCTTATATCCATAAAGACTACATACAAAGTGGTATAATATAAAAAACAACACATATTTAAATATATAAATTTATTCAACAATAATTGTTTACATACAGTGAGTTAGTGACAGACGTATACAAAGAATGTTGTTGTTTAATTAACAAGTTTGCAATCGGGAGACGCCTTCCTGTGTTCCATACGTGGCTGATCTTCCGGCGACCACTGTTCAAGGACAATGCCGCAAGACACACAAGCGATTGCATCATCATTTCCTGTGTAGTAGAAACCTGATTGCACCATATCGTTCACTAATGGATATGTTTTAGGCCAGAATAAAAATGAGTCTTTCATCATTTCCTCTATTTCTGATACATATTTCTTATATTTTACATAACTATTTACATCTTCTTCTACATTTTTAGACATTTCACAGTCCGGTTTTTGTAATTTATGAATAAAATTCAATTGACGTAAAGTTAATTTTGAATCACCAGATTGCCATCCACAACCACAACATACAATATTATTAAACAATTTAGTACAGTAAAAACCAGACCTAATTAAATCTGTTTTGGTACAATTAAATATATCAAAACAATTAGATTCACTTAGTGAAGAAACTGTAGAAGTAGAAGTAGATGTTGACATTTTTCACCCAAGGATTCTAAAACAATAAAGCAACAATTATAATAATTTAATTTTACTGTAGTAATTTAAATTTATGCATACAAAAGTAACAGTTTTTTCTAATCGGATTAGGACCATCAAAATCATCTGCACCAGGCTTAGGAAAATAATGTTCTTGACATCGTAAATTCAACAATATATCTTTATCTTGTTTTAAATTATATGGTAATCTATCATAAATACAATCGATATTAGTAATATAATTGATTATGTAATATTTCGGTAGACATGCTAATGATTCACGTGACAAATTCTTATATCCATATAAATAACATTCGTTTATAGCCTTATTTATTTGTTCAATTCTGTCCGAGATTTCTTTATAACTTTTAAACCATTCTAATAACATATAAGCATTCATATAAGCACAATTAAATGATTTATGATTAAAATGACAAGGTTTCATCAAATTACAATTGGATTGTTTTTTTAATACAGTCAAATTTGGACATCCTAAATCCTCTAAATTAATAACATTTACTTGAAACTCTGAAAGTAATTTAGTAATATATTTTTGTTTTTCTTTGCCTTTAACATACAAAGTTCCATTTAGATTGATATTTTTAAATACATCTTTTAACTCTTTATAATTTTTAATTCCAGAGTTCCAGAAAAGACCGTGATATTGTTTTTCAAGCCACACCACTTGTTTTTGTAAGTGAACAGGCAATTTATTGAATTCACATGGTGGTTGAAATAAATGAAGTTCATACACCTGACCGTCAGCAGACAACAAAGCAAGCTCCTTTACAATATAGTCATTGTCATTATTTTTAAATCCTTGAAAGTCTAATATGAACTCCATCTAAAAAGAAAAAAAAAGAAAAAATTAACATTTTGATATTAAAAAAAATAAAAATACTCATATTAATTTCTTTTTAATAACTTTATTACACTGGTTTATAAAACACTAATCAATATAAGATATCTTTAACTACTCACCTTGGACGTTTCAAGACAAATGATAAACTGGATAGACAATTATATATTTATAATGTTTTCCAAATATTCAGTATTGCACAATAATGGCTACTTTTTTTCACAAACTTCTGGCTCCTCCTCTTCATCCGATTCCTCTGCACTCTTTACGACTATTTTAATTTTATCATATTCTGAAACATCATAGTTTTTACAATTCGATGAACAGTGATTACACCAAGCGCAACATACTTTGACAAGTTTTTCATCTTTATAAAAACAAACCAACACTGCTGATTCAATGACTACCATTGTTAGTTGTTAGATAAGTAACTAAACACAACTGTTTCAGTATTTATTCGTCTTTAATTTTTATTTTCTTTATTTTTTCTATTAACAATGGTAAAATAATTTCTTCAAAATTAGATATACGTTTATTAAAATGTGCCGCATCACTTATCCAATTGGATGATCTATCTTCATCAGCTGGTAATTTAAAACGTTCTGTCACTAGAGGAATTGAAAATTGAACTTTTTTCCTCTTCTTATTGCAGTCCATAATCTGACGTTAGTAATAGTACACCTTGAATATCAAATAAACACTGATATTAATATTATACAACAATTATAATATAATTTTAATAATGCATTATATTTTCAAAAATATCAATTCGTAACATGATTTCTTTGAAACTGTGATAATTTATATATGCTTCCTTCCATGATTTTGTTGAATCATACCGCTTCACTTTTTCCTTTTTACAATATAAATACCAAAAATAATCATCTTCGATGAAACTTATTTTGTGAAACGGGAAATTCACTAAAATATTATATTGTAACTCTAATGGTAATTTTCCTATATGATCTTCTAATGACATGGTAAGATTATTGTCCATTATATTTAAGTCGAATATTGGTACTTAAATCGTTTCCAAAATTCTTCATCAATTGCGTCAAATCCTTTTTTGAATTCTGTCCAATCATCATAATTAAACTGAACAAAACTATCAGGTTTATTATCACCATTCTTTTTTATAATAAAAATATTTGTATTTGTTTGCCAATTACTGAGTATTACTTTTAAATTATTAGTTAATATCAAAGTCTTACTGTAAGCATACTCCATACCTACTGATTATATATGACAACACCTGAACGGTCACAGTCAATTAAAGAACTGATCTGTTATACACAATCCAACTATTATTTATAGTTTTTGTCATCTCATTAATATTAATGAACATGGCTCAATTTCCCGCATTCGTTAGTGATTCATTTCTGGCGTAAATTAAAAATGAATACCAAAATCCTTTATATGCAAAATAATAATCGTTGTATGCATCCTTCCATCTTTTTTTAGAATCAATCCTCTTCACATTATTCTTTTTACAATATAAATACCAAAAATTATCATTTTCAATGAAACGTACTTTGTCAAACGGTAAATTTACTAAAATATTATATTTTAATTCTAATGGTAATGTTCGTATATGATCTACTAAGTTCATACTCTGTTTTTTTCTGACAAACAGAGATCTTCTTTTCTTCATCACCATTTATACATAAACATTGTTGCACAACAAAAAAAACTACTCGTGCACACTGAGTCAACCTTGGATAACACCTTATTGCGCAATACTCATACCATACCGATGACGCACTATTTAGCTTTATTGAACGTGAGCACAGCAATATAGAAATATTTACAAATTATATTATATTATTGAAGCAATTAATGGTGTAGTGGTTAACACGATTGATTCGCAATCTGAAATTTCAAGTTCGATTCCCACTAAAGGCAGAAACATTTTTTACCTAATTATATATATTTTTTAATATAAGTAACCGTAGTATTGGTATCAGGAGCGCAGAAAATACGAAGAGAATAGACGAGGCCTCATCAGTATTCACCACAAGTAAGTAATTGAGATACTACATTCAGAGAATAGACGAGGCCTCATCAGTATTCACCACAAGTAAGTAATTGAGATACTACATTCCGGTATCCTCGTACATTCTGCTCTCCTGATACCTAACACCTTGAAATTTGAGGTTACAGTTAGTAAATAACGGAATTTGTCTATTTATAGAACGTAATTGTCATTTATATTCATTAAAATCTATTTTTAGACTGTCTGGTCTATTTTTAGCACGACCTTGCCATTTATAACGGCTAGGTCACATACCTTGAATAGTAACGAGTCCATTAATAGGTGTCCCAAAGCATATATTTTCTCTCTTTGGGCATATATTTTCATATATTTTCATATGAAAATTTCAAAAGCATATATTTTCTCTCTTTCTCAAAGCATATATGCTTTCTAAAATTTTGTCTGTAGCTTCAGAGTATTGTACATCTAGAGAATCGGAAGGTAACAAAGGACGAGTTTTGCCGTGAAAGAATGGTGTTGTTGTGATTTCTTCGTTGTTAACAATTTTGGAAAATTTAATTTGTACCGCAAGGTACCATTTAACTCCCCCGAGCCTGTTTAGGTGGTTATTTATTTCGGACATAATTTTATTTTTATGTACGGTCAGAACGGTAAGGAGGTCAGTTCCTGTAGTGTCGAACCGACGGGAAATGGTCACAATATTGCGGTTTATGGCGTAGGATTCCATCTTTGATAATATTGAAACAAAATTAAATGATATTAATAGTAATTCAAATCGAATTAAAAGCTCAAAAGCAAGGGTATTCAAACTTTAGTCAATCAAACGTATGGACTAATTTTACTGTATACGGGACTTACTCTTGGTATATCACTTTCGAAGTACCGTACAGAGAACGGTATCCAAAATATAATAAAGAGTTAAAGTATTACTGATATCGAGTGGGAGCAAAGTGAAGGTACGTCTGATCGGCGCGAGCGCAAGAGCAGAAGTGAGAAAGATTACGTGTGAGGGAGGCAACCAATCAGAGCGTAGCATTTAGGTGCGCGCCAGACCAGTAGCCGACAGGTGAAGAGCGTACGAAGGTAGCCGACAGTCGCCGGAAACCCCCGAAGGTATTCTCCGAAACAATCAATAACGCTTGGATCCGGCAGGTGGCTTCCCCACTCTCCGAAACAATCCATAACGTTTGGATCCGGCAGGTGGCTTCCCCACTCTCCGAAACAATCAATAACGTTTGGATCCGGCAGGTGGCCGCTCTCGACCAATCAGAGGTCAGAAAAGTGAGTGTCGCTCCAGCCAGAAGAACATTTCCCACCAGACCTGTAAACCCGGGTGTTATTAACCCACGTTGTGTTAACCCGGGTTTTATTAACCCACGTTGTGTTAACCCGGGTTTTATTAACCCACGTTGTGTTAACCCGGGTTTTATTAACCCACGTTGATTTAACCCAGGCTTTATTAACCCACGTTGTGTTAACCCGGGTTTTACTAACCCACGTTGATTTAACCCGGGTTTTATTAACCCACGTTGATTTAACCCGAGTTAGCCCAACCCAGGCTATAAATAGAGTTGTTTTCTAAATTCTTTATTATTATTAAACATGAATTCGAATGAACAAGATCTTGTATCAGCTTCGGCTTCCACTGAACCTGAGAAAGCTCAAGCTTTAAAAGTGTCCTCAATTCAAGGTAACGATGCACATAGTGATGTTGGGAGTGATCTAATGTCATGGTTACAGTTTAGTATAAAAAACTTGAATAATGCAGCTGACCATACTTATGGGATCACTTTCGATAAAGGAAGTGAACAATTTAAAATGGGTACACAGTCAGTTAAATTTGAAGGAAATAACATCTTGATTGACGGTAAGGTATATCCTGGGTCATCTGATCTATTCGAGTTAGTTTTTATGAGGAAACCCATAAAAACATCAATTAAAGACTATAGAGATGGAGATTTGGATTCGTACAAGAAAATGTTGCTGCAAACAAAATCCTATATAAATCCTAATAATGGAATGGTGAAAGGAAGCAGGGGTCTTAAATATAAAAACATTATTAAACCTTTAATTAACGGTTTAACACCAATAAGTGAGGAAAGTAGTACAATGTATGTAAATAATCCAATAGACAGTACTTTTCATCCTAGGAAACGTTCAAAAACTCCAGATAGGTTACCTGTAAAATTAGGTAGGTATCACGTGGATGAGATTGAAAACAATTCACTTGATGCAGATAAGGGTGGGGAGACGTATAGTTCAAATGAGCAAGATTACTTTGATAGTAGTTCGGACGATGAAAATGAAATGGAAAAATTAGGTAGGTATCACGTGGATGAGATTGAAAACAATTCACTTGATGCAGATAAGGGTGGGGAGACGTATAGTTCAAATGAGCAAGATTACTTTGATAGTAGTTCAGACGATGGAAATGAAATGGATGAAGTAAGGAGACAAGTATACAAGGATGTTTTAAAATTTTCAAAGGTTAATTACTCGAGCTGGGACGATCCTAATCAATTGGTAGACAGGTTGCGTTTGTTGATTGCCTCAAAAAAGGCGGGAAACACTGACCATGACAGTGAGATTATTACAATATTAGAAGAACTTAAAGGAGCGCGGATTATTAAAGACTATAATAACTTCCAATTGTAGAAAGAAGCATTTAGAGACTTAAGTTTTAAAACTTGTAATCTGTAGTTCCATGGTGTGTGGGTTCTGGGGTGGTCTAACGGTCCGTAACCCAGTGTGTATGTGTGTGTGTGTGTGTAAGTGCAATAACCGTAACGTCGAGGTGAGGGCGGCCCAAATTCAATAAAAAAATCGCCCGACTGTTCTCTAAGGCAGCCGTAAAACGCATAAGTCCTGAGGCGGTCCTGCAGCTTGGGGCTGGGCTAATCCCCGTAAGACCTTGAGTCGCAGATGCATCTAGTATGCAATGGGCCCTCGTACGGTACGTGTATCTGGATGTGTGTAACACTCTATGGCTGGCTTAAACTCTGTAAGTCCAGGGTGTGAGTAAGGGATATTTTTAGTAACGAGAAAATAAAAAAATAAATAAAAGCCCTTTGTAAGTTTTTGCGTCACATTGAAAGGCTTCTCCAAGTAAAGTGGCGGCTAGACTTATATGGGATCCAAAAAAAAAAAAAAAATAAAAATAAAAAAAAAAACAAAAATAATACTGGGAGGTAGCAATTTTGTTATGGAGTGGCTATCACCGTAGCTTGCGATGGTTGGGGCAAGTTACATTAAAGTAAGTGGGATTATGCCTACTGGGGACACCCACTATAATAAAAAACGCGCCTTTGCACAGAGTGCAATGACCCTATACCTCTTGGGTGGTGTGGAAACTTGGGTCAAGGTCCCATAAAACCCGGGTTTTATTAACCCACGTTGATTTAACCCGGGCTTTAATAACCCACGTTGTGTTAACCCGGGTTTTATTAACCCACGTTGATTTAACCCGGGTTAACCCACGTTGTGTTAACCCGGGTTTTATTAACCCACGTTGATTTAACCCGGGCTTTAATAACCCACGTTGTGTTAACCTGGGTTTTATTAACCCACGTTGTGTTAACCCGGGTTAGCCCAACCCAGACTGTAAATAGAGTGCATTTTGGCTAAGAGTACATTTTATATAGTATAACGAGGGAATTTGAGGGAAATTTGGGAGGGGAGGGTAGTAGCACTGTTTCCGGCCGCTGTCTTGGACAAAAAAAAGTTTATTTTATATAGTATAGCTAAGCTAAGAGTGTATTTTATATAGTATAAAATGGTAAAAGTTAGGTTAAGAGTGTATTTTATATAGTATGACGTGGTAAATGTTAGGTTAAGAGTGTATTTTATTTAGTATAACAAGGGAATTTGGAGGGAAATGTGAGGTTAGGAAAAGTGAGGTTAGAAAATTTGGCGGGAAACATGGGCGCCGCCATCTTGGATGACGTCACACAAAAAATGGACCAATCAGAGTATAGATTTACTATAGAGTATAAGAGAAAATAATGCATTTTATATAGTATAACAAGGCTAATAGTGTATTTTATATAGTACAAAAAGGGAATTTTGAGGGAAATTTGGGAATTTGAGGGAAATTTTGGGAGGGAATTTTCCCACGGTGTACCGAGTCTGAGTTGGCGTGGGAGGGAAAAGACGCCTTATTGGATCCGGTCGCCATCTTGAAATAAGTGTATTTTATATAGTATAACATGGTAAAAGTTGGGTTAAGAGTCTATTTTATATAGTATAACGTAGGACTTTGGAGGGAAATTTGGGAATTTGAGGGAAATTTGGCGGGAGCCGCCATCTTGGATGACGTCATCTAAAAAATGGACCAGCTCGGGATGGTCACGTGACTTCCCCACCCAATCCCATTAGCGCCAATTAAATACTCGTTAAGGTCAATTAGAACCTCATTAAAAACTCGTTAAGGTCAATTAGAACCTCGTTAAGGTCAATTAGAACCTCATTAAAAACTCGTTAAGGTCATTAGAACATCGTTAAGGTCAATTAAAACCTCGTTAAGGTCATTAGAACCTCATTAAAAACTCGTTAAGGTCAATTAGAACCTCATTGAAAACTCGTTAAGGTCAATTAGAACCTCATTGAAAACTCGTTAAGGTCATTAGAACCTCATTAAAAACGCGTTAAGGTCATTAGAACCTCATTAAAAAAAACTGACCTAGCCGACTCACCATTTGACGAAAACTCACCATGAGACGTTTGTCAATGCCTGTAATACTACTAGCCAGCGCAACCAAACCAGCTTTACTTTGGATCCAAACTACGTAGTATTAGTCTTATTTGCTGCTTAATGTAAATTTTGACTTTCATTTCTATCCCTACAACATACGAACCCTGCCTACCACCCTACATGGACACCCCAAACTTTCTACTAGTGGTTATTCCGATAGCGAGGATTGAACGGTCACCATTTCAGAATAAAGAGAACCTTAAATAGGACATATCACCTAAAAAATGTTATCGTTAATAACCTTTTCCCTTAATATTTTTTTGTTGATAAATGTTGAATCGGAACACCCTTTGCTCCATAAAGACCAGAGATAAAATCAGCTTGCAGGGTTTTATGATGCCATGAAACAGCATTTAGTGTTTCCTCATCGTTTACATTTACCCTTCTTGGTAGCTTACAGGCAAATGTTACCGCTTACCTGTGCAATCAGATCTGTTCATTTGGTGTAGACGGAAAAATATAAATGAGAGTGTTTTGATAAATAGTATACTATAATAGACCTTACACATATGACAAGAGCTTAAAATAGCTGAACCTTATCTCATATGTTTGAGTTCTTACAACCTTGCCTAAATTGAATATGTTATAGGAATTTTAAGGAATGTTATTTTGATTCATATTTGCCGAAGTGTTTTTGTATGACTGTTTTGACGGCTTTCTTGAACTAGTTTAAGCAGTACACCTTCCATGAAACAGCATTTAGTGTTTCCTCATCGTTTACATTTACCCTTCTTGGTAGCTTACAGGCAAATGTTACCGCTTACCTGTGCAATCAGATCTGTTCATTTGGTGTAGACGGAAAAATATAAATGAGAGTGTTTTGATAAATAGTATACTATAATAGACCTTACACATATGAAAAGAGCTTAAAATAGCTGAACCTTATCTCATATGTTTGAGTTCTTACAACCTTACCTAAATTGAATATGTTATAGGAATTTTAAGGAATGTTATTTTGATTCATATTTGCCGAAGTGTTTTTGTATGACTGTTTTGACGGCTTTCTTGAACTAGTTTAAGCAGTACACCTTATAATAAAAATTTTAATGTTTTTGCTCATACTAATCGGTATTTGACTTTACATTAGTATGAGAGTATGTTTTTAGTTTCAAAGGAAGTAAATTACAGACTGGACATTCTACTTGCAATTGTTGGACCGATTTCTTGACTTTACAGTCACTAAATGTTACATATTTTCTTTTTATTCCTAATAGTTATTAAGGCTAATTACCATAATAATATTAAGATCAGTTACCATTGTTGAAATTTAGTATAAATAGCACACTTGAAACTGTGAATAAATATCTCAATATTTTCAAAAATCTACTAATGGTTTACTAGAATATATATTCAGCAACTAAAAAATATTTTAACGGATATGAGATAAATTTTCGTTGACTAAATTATTAATATATATATAGTACTGTATATTCAGTACAAGTAAACGTCAAACAACGCAAATGTATTATAATGTAAGCACAAAATGAACAAATATATTAGAATAATATTCGTGCATTTTGTACTTATATTGTAATAAATTTGCGTTGTATGACGTTTACTTGTACTGTATGTGTACCAACATGTATTATGCTAATTAAAAAACCATATAGTATATTGTCTTGAGTATTCTATAAAATAAAAGCTACCTAAAACAACGAATATTTACAAAGTTTTATATACTCTAATATTTTTCTTATGGTGTATATAATCTTCATATTGTAAAAACATTAGATAATATATACAAAACATTTTATGAATCAGCTAAAAAAAATCAACTGACAAATATTTCGCCTTAAAAAATATTTTCTATCAATTTCTGTAATATGTCCCCTAAGTCCTCGAGGAAATCTCCAACTTTAATATGGTAACATATATACACGTCTCTTTATCACTTTCCAATGTTCCCTCCCAAGTGTCAAACACGTCTTCTCTTAAATCATAACTTCAAATCGTGACTTATTTGATAGTACTGTAGTACAGTTAACTCTGTCGAATAGGTAACTTTTAAAATAAAAAAAATAATACCTTAATATATCTGTCTTGGGTATCTTTTTAACTGGTGGTTGGCACTACTGACTTCAATACAATGAGTCATGGGTTCGAATCATGGGAGGTCGATATAAATATATTCTGGCGGGGTTAGACCATTGTCCCATGACAACGTTGTAATACTAAGAAAAAATTAAATTTTCGTTTGAATAATGAACATGTTTAGTGTTTCGCAAAAATTGTAATTGAATGAGGATTCTGTAAACAAACAATATTTTATATAAAATAGGCTTAATACATCTTTTAATAGAGCTACATCAAGCATATGTAAACATATACACCCTTGTTACATTATGAAATTAACATTTCAATTGGAAGTATTATGATTTTCCTAGTAAGCGCAATAATACAAAAATGTTGTTGTAAATATTATATTTATTTTATAAATAAACAAAACATTGTTTTTGCAGCAATACATTTGAGCTGGAGGATACTTACTTTTTTTAACACGAAAAGTACGATCACGATAGTCCTAGTAAACTATAAAGATAGTCAGGCTCTCAACGTCCGGGTGAAATGAGTTCATATGAAAATATATTATATTTAAATCGAATGGTTTTCAAAGGCGACTACCATATTACAAGCTGAAAGACCATAAAATAATAAATGATAATGATAAGTGCAATATAATAAAAATGCTTGTGTCTTAGTGTTTTAATACTTGTATGGATACAATTCCAGGATTTGTATTACTCAATAACTGCATCTCAGATTTAATAAAAATCTGTTAATATTCCCTGAAAATAAAGTAATTTTAAATTATTTATTACTTAATACAAATATTGGATTTAGATGTTACAATCACATGATCATTACCACATTACCATTGTACATCTATGGGTGGGTTACTACCTACTGTGGTAATGACCCACCCGCCCACCCATACACGTACAGTGGTAATGTACACGTACAGTGGTAACTCACTCGCCCACCCAAACACCTACAGAGGTAGTAACCCACCCATAGATGTACAATGGTAGTACAGTATCAATACCACTGTACGTGTATGGGTGGGTGGGTGGGTGAATACCACTGTACGTGTATGGGTGGGTGGGTGGGTCAATATTACTGTAGGTGTATGGGTGGGTCAATATCACTGTACGTGTATGGGTGGGCGGGTGGGTCAATACCACTGTACGTGTATGGGTGGGTGGGTGGGTCAATTCACTACCTATATCTCCCCACACATGTGAAAAAGTGACTCAAGCACGTTCGTTAAAGATAATGGACATATCGAAGTGTTTCAAAACTAGTTCCTCGGCCTGATTGGTATGGATATAAATTAATTTATTACTGGAACCAGCATATTATTCCATTATAAATTGTCATTTGAAAGTTTACCCTATTCATCATCCAATCCAAGGTTTGCATAATACTTGAAAACGTAATAAACACAGTGCAGTTAACGTATATTTTTGTATAATCGAAGTAAAATAATCTTCAAACGTATTAGTTATCCTTGGAATCTAATACAAATTAACTGAATACTACATCATATGTATTTATTGAATACTGCGTTATATTTTGTAGGGGTTTTAGCAGTGTAGGGGATGTGTTGCACCACTACGTCACTGTTCATCATAGGCATGACTAACTTCCGCCTTTAAGCTCCAATTTGTGTTCAAATTACAAAAAAGTCTGAATTTATAAAAATAAAAGTGATAAACAGAATAGGTTTACTTTATTGTAAACAATGTAAACAAACTATTTTAGTTCCACCCTTTCGACCATAAAAGATGAAATAAATACATCATAAAAGTACATTGTTTCAATGTATGCATGAGGTACAATAGGATGTTATGTTTATCAAGATTATGCAAGTGAAAACTTTTCATATTTTTATGTGAATTAAACCGTCTTATTTACTTTTTACATAAAAACATCTGTAACACTAAAACAAAAGTTAATATTTTTCTTATTATTTTAAGCAGTTCTAGAGTACATGTTACATACTAGTGTTCATGTAATTACAGACCAAGGGTAAAAGCCGAGTTGTCAAGAGTGCAGTGAGGGCAGCTTCTATAAACTGGAACGCCGAGGTGACTCGTGTGGTGGGGTCGGCACGTTTAGTGTCCTCGAGTTTTTCTATATTTACTTAGAATATATAAAATGTATTAAACAAAATAAATTATAATAAACTATAAATAAAATACTATTTTTATTGTAATTAAAAAATAATAAAAATTATAAATAAGTAAATAAAATTCTTTAAACGTTTGACAAGAAACTCTCCATGAATAATCATAATTCTTTTTACTTGTTTAAATACATTTATTACTATGGTTGTGTTAATTTATTAATTTTTAGTTGGTCCAATATTTCTATTATGCAAACTTGTGCTTTATGTTTCTACAATCAGCCGATAATCTTTCTTTACTTTTTAAATTGTATGTCAGTTAATTTTAGTTTAGTTATATGCTTTACATTGAGTACTGCTTCATATGAAGATTCAAAAATATAGCAAGTGCAGTAGTTAATCTAAAATCACTAAGACTACTTGGAAGTCTAGTCACGTGACCCACGTCTGTCAAATCACAGTTCATTGACAATCGCAGTAGTTAAGATGATTGGAATTTGAATGTAGCATGGGATGAATACCAAGCATTACAACTCATCTCAAAACATGTCTTATTAATGCGCCTCATTACAAACTTTACCCGTAAAAAAATATGGAAAATGGGGTAGTAATATGAAGAAAATGGTTTATTATCTGACTTTTAATATATTATAGACCATCAACTAAGTACTCAAATTGAAGATAACTCTTTTTTGTCTCAAAAAGTGGGAAATTCCCAAAAAAACTTAATAAAGATAAAAATATTATGTAATTATATTTCGAGAATTTATTTCAATTTGAAAAATTGTGTGGTCCTGTAAATATGTCTTACTAACAATTTCCCAAAACCTTCAAGTCCGATACAAAAGTTACAAAGCTTAAAAACGTTGCTAGTACAAATCTAATGTGTCAAAATTTTATCTGAATACCAGATTTTTTATTTTATTTATTGAATTATAACTATTCATGTTTTACATTTAACTGAACAGTTTCTAAATTTATCCCTCTCGCATAATTTTTAAATTAGTACCAATGTAGGTGTATGGGTGGGTGGGTGGTCAATAATGGTCAATATGGAAAAATCAACTGCCAGTTCAAGGGTTAAGACAGAGCTGAATAGATATTGTTTTTCATTTTATTGCTGTAGATTGAGTAACACCTCAATAATAAGATATTGATGGGTTGGTTTTTCTTGTTCTTCTTCAGGAGATAAAGTGATATAAAATTTCTAGGGATAAACCATACATATACAATATACAGTACTATAAATAACAAAATATTGTGCAGAATATATTCACAGAAGCTAACAATACAATTGTATGTAGTATTATAATTATATTACATAATAGAAATAATATTTAAAATAGAACAAAGAAAGTTAAAGCCAGATTAAAAAACCTTAGGTGGTTGTAATTCGCTCTGATGAAGAACGCCTTAGCTGAAAGGCAATATAGTACGTCATTTATTATTGTAAGTTTATAATAATAAATGGTGTACTGTTCTGATGATTATGATTTAATTTGGCAAAAACTTGTTTTTATTTGTAATTTAATTAAAAATGTTTCTATAGTTTTCATATATTTAATCGGACTAAACAAAACACAAATTCATAATCTACTACCACCCACCACATAAAGGCAAATACAATTACTAACCTTTATAACAAGTTTGGGCCATTTAACTCGTGTAACTCTTAGGTTACAAAAATAAATATAATTTACATACACGGATGGACACACACAAAAAAATTCAATTGAAAATAAGACATTTCAATATTGATTTTGAATAAGTAAGTATATAAAAAGGTATACTTTCCGTCATTATTTTTTAAGGTAATTTTTTAAGTGTTTAAACTGTTACTTAAAAAGCTTTTAGTTCGGTATTGATACCCGTGAATGGTGTAAACTAGTTTACTCGCCCTATGCCAGGAAACCAAAGTCTGAAGTTTCCCAGAAAAACATTAAAGGATCTTCTCTCTACGCTTCAAGAGTTTGAATAGGGCTATAGCAAGTAACACGGTAGAATGAACGTAAGTTTTATGATCTCTTTCACTGGTTCGAAAAAAACAGTAATTGTTTATTTGACAAAATATTTAAATAATGAGGTTCATAATCTGCACAATATACTAAAGTACAATAGGAGTTTAATGGCTTTGAAAGTTTGAAAAAAAACTCCTCGATAAGTATTATTGTTTTAAAACGATTAAAGAAAATATAAATGGAAAATAAATGTTATAAGTATAAAAAAAATATATAAAGTAACAGTTCAGTAGATTATAACATATCATTGCGTAATAAAGTATTCATTGTTTTATGCAATAAACATGTATATTGAAAACCAAATAACACATTTTTAATGATTTTTACGTTCACCACAAACAGCTTTAATTGATAGGAACGTTACATTTTGCTTAAAACTTTTAAAGCAAATTAGTGTACATTTTAGACAAAGTTAATCAATATTTTATAATTGGACGGTATGATTGTAATTGAGGACTGCACTTAATAAGTAACCGGCTGTGATTAAAATGAGAGATTGCAGATGAATTCGTTAAGTGTAGCCTCACAAAAAAGTTTAATTATTATTTATAGTTTTATGTAGAAAATGGACTGGTCCCCTATTATCAATTATATTGTAAAATATTCTGGATTTTATAAATTTTAAACAGATTTATCATGAAATAATTTATAAAATACACATAAAAGCCACTACAAACGTCCCTGTCACAAAACCTCATACCATTATCGTGTAATCAATGACCGAAATTAGCACATAGTGTATACACGAAATTAGTAAGTGGTACAACGTATACCTCTGTTGGGAGATGTTTCAGATTTCCCACGAGAGAGACCACAAATAGGACATGTAGAAGCCACTTTAAACTATGCCACGATAAACCATTGAATCCTTTATCATATATTTATTGTCTGAAAGCAGCACAGAGGTTCATTAGTAAGTGAGACAACTCATAATAACACCTACTGTGGTAGTTTTAGATTTCTCGTCAGAGAAACCACAAATAGGACATTATATATAGGTCACTCTAAACCTCAATGGGATAATTGAAACATGCTATCTGTTATAGTTTTTCCTTCCTACTCCTTTACATTAAGCTTATATATTTTAAAATTTTAATGGAATAAGTTAAGTAAACAAACATTATATGTTTTAGTTAGATTATGTTTATATGTACAAGGTGTGACATAAACGGTGTACTGGCTGTTAGTTTTTTGAATCTGCATCTAGTTAAGAGGACAACATAAAGGAAATACTTTGTTCAAATTCCATTCTGACTATCGTCCATCTGTCTTTTTATGTTTTTTTAAAACACACCTAATAACTCATAATAACTCACAAATGGTATCACTAACCGCCATAAAATTTATTAAACTTCTTTTTTAACATTGATAATCAGAGAAAATATACTGATTTATCTTCAGCCGTTTAAAAATACTCGTAGTAACATATGGAAATCATTAAATTATTTTCGGTTCAAAAGAACTTTGGAGTCACAAATCTTATATATCTACAATTAATTTTTAAATAGTTTTGAAAATCAATACATATTTATTGCATTTTTTATATAAATTTAAATAAGTGTTTTTTTAAGTCAGTTGGCCAAACTGTTCTTGACTAAAAAATCTACTCTAATGCAGATAGACATTTAATGGAGCGGAAGTACAAAAATGAATCCTATTGTTTGCCTATAAATTACTTGTATAATCTGAGAATTTCAAAGTGAAAATACATTTTTCTAATTCCTACTTATCATTGTGTGTGATTATTGTTTATGTAAGGCCAAATTGTAGGGAATAATTTACTATTTATGCATGTATATCTCAAACATTAAAATGTTCAATAATTACAACGTTTTTTTAATAAATGCCTGAACATGCAAACTCAATTTATTGTTGGGTAACGATAGTTTTTATTTAGAATTTAAATTGTTTAGAAAAACTGTATTGATTTTTTTCAAATTAAGGTAACCTCTTCATAACACATAAAAATAAAGTATATAATTTATCTATTTAGTATATTTAAGTCACAAGTATTTTAAAGATGTGATTAAGTACACGTTTCTGGTGTAAAGCTGTAACACGGCTACTTGGTCACAAATTGTTGAGAAGATCGTAAACTTTTCTCAGTCCTCTTAATATACATACGGTGTTCACTGAATGGTTACTGTCGAAATAGACGCTAATAGAAAAGTCTAAGGTGTCAATATAAGTCCATGATGTAGGGTAGTAATAAACATTCATAAGGCGCGTGGGGAAGTTAACTGACCATTAGGATTATCAGTTTGTTGAAAATCAAACAAATACTATGTGGTTCAGATTCCAAGCAAATCTGAGGTCTCTTACTTGCCCCAGTAATTTCGGTATTAATAAATAATTCTTCCTGAAGAGCAGTCGACCTAAGTTAGCAACAATACCTACACTAATTCATATATACTTATTTGCCTCTCATACTTTTCACTAAAGTTCTCTAGAATAAGCGTATAAATAATAATTAATATTGAATAGTTATAAGTTTTACCATATATTAAAATACAATTATACGTCCAACTATTATAAGGAGATTTTTGAAAACGTCCAAAAACCTGGCACACCATTACAAACAAAAATACAAAAAAAATTTTATAGGGTTGTAAAAAAAAATTTTAATTTTCCCTTTTTTAATTTTTTAAAAAATTTTTTAAAAA
>JAQJVL010004399.1:0-45508 GCA_035578905.1 Stictocephala bisonia | reverse complement strand
ATTTATTGTAATGACTATTAGATCATAAAATATATCATGATTTAAGTTGAGGAAAACGTCTAATAAAGAAGTCCTGTTAGTTTACATGGTCATGCAACAGGTGTGACAGCGCAATTGTTAAGAACCCCCTCCCCCACCCTTTAAGATTAGGAGTTACAAAGACTTGTTAAAAAAAATCATAGCTCCAGCCTCCAGGCCATTGATCATCAGCTCACCAAAATCATTTTTGGACAGTTTAGGCCCCATTTCAACAAATTCTATGGTTGCTGTGAAATTGAATTTAAAATTTGCAAACCCAAATAAACGTGTATGAAACAAACCTTACGTTTGACCATTGACCCAACACAAAATAACATTTGGATGTTAAAACTTTCAATTCAGGTACTGATGTCGCATTTGAACATGTAAATTAGGCACCCTATTGCAACACAAACCCAGGATGAAAATCAATTAAAGCCTAACGGGTATTGATGAAACATAAATATGCTAGATCCTGATTTATAACTTTGAACAAAATTGAATTAATCTAAATTGCAATATATTTATATTAGTTGGGAAAACGCATGATCATGCTTTTAACTGCATATATATTGTTAAAAGTAGTCCTAAATTGAACTGTCTAAGAATTATAGTAAGACCTCAACAAGATCTCCAATATCTTTCATTTTCACGTGTTCAATGTGGATCATTGGCTTTTAGACTACGGAATGCAAGTTCCAAAATTCGAATACATCTCATCTAACGGTCGGTACATACTTCATAGTCGATTTCAGTTCCCGCAAAGGCCGGTAGGTCCATGTGAAGTAACAAGTGAATTAAAAAAAAAAAAAAAAAATAAAAATTTAAATTTACACCGATTGTGATCGCAAACATTTTTATTTTACCTATAGAATACTTAAAAAGTAACAGTTTTTTTTACTGAATCAAGAATGTTTTATTATAATATGTAGCCACTGTACGTGTATGGGTGGGTGGGTGGGTCAATTCCACTATACGTGTAAGGGTGGGCAGGTGGGTCAATGCCACTGTACGTGTATTGGTGGGCGGGTGGGTCAATGCCACTGTACGTGTATGGGCGGGCGGGTAGGTCAATGCCACTGTAACGTGTATGGGTGGGCGGGTGGGTCAATACCAATGAACGTGTATGGGCGGGCGGGTGGGTCAATGCCACTGTACGTGTATGGGTGGGTGGGTGGGTCAATGCCACTGTACGAGTATGGGTGGGTGGGTGGGTCAATGCTAATGTACGTGTATGGGTGGGCGGGTGGGTCAATGCCACTGTACGTGTATTGGTGGGTGGGTGGGTGGGTCAATGCTAATGTACGTGTATGTGTGGGCGGGTGGGTCAATGCCAATGTACGTGTATGTGTGGGCGGGTGGGTCAATGCTAATGTACGTGTATGGGTGGGTGGGTGGGTCAATGCCACTGTACGTGTATGGGTGGGCGGGTGGGTCAATGCTAATGTACGTGTATGGGTGGGCGGGTGGGTCAATGCCACTGTACGAGTATGAGTGGGCGGGTGGGTCAATGCTAATGTACTTGTATGGGTGGGCGGGTGGGTCAATGCCACTGTACGTGTATGGGTGGGCGGGTGGGTCAATGCTAATGTACGTGTATGGGTGGGCGGGTGGGTCAATGCCACTGTACATGTATGGATGGGCGGGTGGGTCAATGCCACTGCACGTGTATGGGTGGGCGGGTGGGTCAATGCTAATGTACGTGTATGGGTGGGCGGGTGGGTAAATGCCACCGTACGTGTATGGGTGGGCGGGTGGGTCAATGCCACTGTACATGTATGGAAGGGCGGGTGGGTCAATGCCACTGTACGTGTATGGGTGGGCGGGTGGGTCAATGCCACTGTACATGTATGGAAGGGCGGGTGGGTCAATGCCATTGTACGTGTATGCGTGATCTTACCTAATTTCATAAATATTTGAAAGAGACTTTATCTACACAGAGAAATATTTAATTTGAAGAAATCTAAGTAGTATAATATCGAAAGCTGCGGGTTTAACTCGTTTAACATGTTTAGCTCGTTGTCGATGTACCAAAATAGCCGAGTGCTGCAGTAAGAGGCCGTGAATAAACTATTTGTGTTTACAGAGGCTGGATGGCTGTTCTGGTGCACTGAACTATTTACAGTAAAAGGATTCTACATTCGTAGAAGAAGTGATATCCGTTGAAGATTGTATACTACATGCACATGTGCCCCATTTATATACGTGTGTAATGCCATCTCAGTTCCATCTCCCTATCAAGGCTATAGAACAGAAAAATATAAACAAATTAAAATAAGTAAATGTATGAAGGAAATATCACAACCTGGCAAAACATTAAAAAATATTTATACTCAACGTGCAGACATAAAAAATATGAGCGAAACATTCAATAAATCTGTTTAAAATATTGGATTTATACCGACCAATAAGCCAATAATTAAATAAAAACTGATTACACTTAACCAATTAAAATAAATAATTAATTAAATTTGTTCATTTCACAAGCTACTACTCTCTCCTTAATTAAATTTCTAACCAACAGAATGATCAAAGATAAAATTGAATGTTTCTACTTCATAGCCGTTCATAGTTTTATATTATTTCTTTTGACGTTTATTTTTTAGTTGTAATTAACTGGTTTATTATCAATCTATACCTATATTTAATTCCATAAGCACATCGGTCCCCACGAACTAGGAAGAATACATTATTCCTAAGTTAAAGTTTACTTGATTTAAATAATTTTAAAGCTGAAGGCCCAAGGACAGTGAAACAAATATCATAACTGTAAAAACCAACTTGTGCTCAATCCCACTAACTGTAAAAGATCCAATGATTTTCTATCACTACATTGTTTTCTTTGATACCTCTAACAACTGTTTATGTTTTTAATAATTGTGGTGGTTTAAACATTGCGTATTTTTTGCGTAGGTTTTAAACCAATCTGACTTTTTGTACATCATGAAACAGCTATTAACTAGGTTATATTATTTTTCATGAACTCGAACTTTCAAGTTTGTATCCTATAGTTGCACTAAGGAAGATCATACAGCTAATAAACAAAAACGATACTAAACATTTGTTCTTTTGCTTTTAATAGTCCTACAGTTCAGTTTACATACTAATGTTAATACTGTCACAGAACGAGGCTTAAGACCTAGAAGTCAAGAACTGACGAGTGCGACTACCAATTGGCATTACCGAAACTGAAGACCGAGTGACGGGGTTGGAACGTGAAAAGTTCCGGGGAGGCACTATGTGAAGAACGAGTGAATAGAGCTCTGAAAGACAACAGGGATTCCGAGAATGAAGATCTCTGGAACAATGTAAAGAAGATTGAAGAGAATCCTAAACTGGCATAAGCGGTTCGCGGAGTGAAGCTTCTTGGCACTATGCGAACTAGAGAAGAGACCTCTGAACAGACAGCAGGGTTTCGGAGGAGTAAAGCTCCCAGGCACGATGTAAAAAAAGAGTAGAGTCCTGAACAGGTTACAGGGGTTTGAAAGACTGAAGCCCTCTGGCACAATGTAAAGAAAGAGTGATGAGGGCCCTGAAAAGGCAATAGGGGTTTCGGGGACTGAAAGCCCCTGGCACTATGCAAGGAACGAGTGAAGAAAACCCTGAACTGGCAAAAGGGGCTCCTGGGAGTGAAGCTCCTTGGCGCAATGTAAATAAATAGTAAAGAGAACAATAAACAGGCAGCAGGGGTTCCAGGGATGTCCATGACACACAACAAAAACTTACTAGAACACACACTCAGATATGGCTGTATACGAGGTACAGTCAAAAAGTTCCCGGAGTAGGTTGAAATATATTTATTGGACAAAGATACAAATTCACAAACATTTTTCATTCAAAATACTCTCCTCCTACAACAATACACTTGTCTCTACGGTCATTTAGATGTTCAAAACACTTCTGACGCTTACTTTTTTGGTTGGTGATAAAACGCAACCCTGCCTAACTCCTAACTTCACCTCCAGAGGATCACTTAAGTTACCATTATGGATTACCCTACAATGGTAATTTGTATACATTTCATTTATAAGTGATATTATTTTGCCAGGGATCCCAAAGCTTCGAAGTGCCATCCAGATACTCTCTCTTTTTACAGAGTCAAAGGCTTTCATGAAGTCTATAAATACGAGGTAAAGCCAACTCTGAACTCGTTACTTTGTTCAATTATTACCCTCATTGTGTTTATTTGATCAATGCATGACCGGTTTCTTCTGAAGCCAGCTTGTTCCTTTCTTAGCTTCCTGTCAACAACCTCTTTTATTCTGTTTAAAATTATTCTGGCAAATATTTTTCCAGGAATTGACAGTAGAGTAATACCTCTCCAATTTTTACATTTGGTTATGTCTCCCTTCTTTGGCAGTTTACAAAGTAAACCTGTTTTCCAATCATTTGGCATTACCTATTCATGCCAAATTTTACGGAATAGAGTTTTTAAAATTTTAACTGACAACTCTGGGGCAGCTTTCATAACTTCCGGGGTAATATTGTCACTTCCAGGGGCTTTCCAGTTCTTTGTTTCCTTCAATGCTTGTTTTATTTCTTCTTCAGTAGGAGGGTTTGTGTTTATGTTTTCTTCCACAGATTCAATGTTTTCTTCTATGTTGGGACCATTTTCTTCAATTACCGCAAATAGTTCGGTAAAGAACTCATGCCATCTCTTCATTTGATCGTGTTCGTTTGTTAATAGCTTTCCATCCTTATCCTTAATCGGTCTACCTACTTTAATTCTTTTCTTCGACAACATTTTAGTTATTTTGTACAGTTCCTTCATGTCCCCTTTCCTCTCTGCGTCTTCAGCTTTCTGAGCATGCTCGTTAGCCCATTTCCTTTTGTCTGCCCTTGCACTTCTCTTCACTTTAATATCCGCTTGCCTATATTCTACTTTCAGATCTCTCTTTTGTCTTCGGGTTTTACAATTATTTAGCTTGTCTTTCACTTTCTTCCTATCTTCCACATTTTTCCATGTGTCTTCCGACATCCAATCCTTTTTCCCACTTTCTTCACTCCTAAAACTTGATTTGCAGTGTCATCAAATATTTCTTTGATGTTCAACCAGTGGTCTTCTATATTTGTATCATCCATGGAACCGAGAGCTTCAAATCTATTGTTTAATTCAATGGTGAAATTTTCTTTGGGATTTATCTCTCTAAGCTTCAGTGTATCCAATTTCCTGGATGTTTTCTCCATCCGCTTAAATGATGCTGCTATTTTTATCCGAACAGTCGCAATCATCAAATGATGGACACTTGCAATATCAGCGCCACGTTTATTTCTCACATCGAGTAGGGATTACCTCCACTTCCTTTGAATTATAAAATGATCTATTTGATTTTCTGTAACAGAATAGGGGGACACCCATGATACCTTGTGACAGTTTTTGTGAGGGAATATTGTACCTCCTAAAATAAGGTCATGTGTTTAGCTGTTCATAAATCAGTTATCAAAAAGCGAAAATGTAAACACGCAAATACACGAAAAGCTCTCTCCACAGGAGAACAATGGTGGCTGAGTGATAACCGCACTACTCATATCTCTTCTCCAGGAGCAGTACTAACTGATAGACAACAAAATTCCCACCGGCAACGACGCTGTGTGTCTCTGGACATCGATCCGGGAACTTTTTGACTGTACCTCGTATAAAAAAATATTATTTTTTATCGTCTAATAGTATGTCCGTGTGATAAACGGAAAATTGAGTTCATATGTTACAGAAATCCCACACCAGTTCCATTAAGATTGTGTAAATTAAGATTTGACTTGAACTAAGACATTTGAGGAGACATTATAATAGTTGAGGATACACGGATTGCACTATATGATTAGTAAGTGTCATAAATATGCCCTATATTCAACTACATCAATGGGAATAAATAATATATTATACTACTGTACTATGTTATTTAATTTTGTGGCTTTAACAAATTGCAATAAAATAAAAACCTTCATTTTTGTTCAGTAAAAACTAACATTCTTCTTTTGGTATTCTGTTTAGGTATGTGTTACCTCTAGCAGTGATCGCTTACCTGTTCGTCCGTATGTCAAGGGAGATAGAGCTAAAGGAGGGCTCGATGACAGTGGTCATGTACGACACCCAGAGACACCGTACCAACTCCAACGGCAGTCCACGCTGCTTCAGGTATGTGTTACCTAGCTCTAGCAGTGATCGCCTACCTGTATGTATGTATGTCAAGAGACATAGAGTTAAAGGGGGGCTCGATGACGGTGGTCATGTACGACACCCAGAGACACCATACCAACTCCAACAGCAGTCCACGCTGCTTCAGGTATGTGTTACCTCTAGCAGTGATCACCTACCTGTATGTATGTATGTCAAGAGAGATAGAGCTAAAGGAGGGCTCGATGACAGTGGCCATGTACGACACCCAGAGACACCATACCAACTCCAACGGCAGTCCACGCTGCTTCAGGTATGTGTTACCTCTAGCAGTCATCGCCTACCTGTATGTATGTATGCCAAGAGACATAGAGTTAAAGGAGGGCTCGATGACGGTGGTCATGTACGACACCCAGAGACACCGTACCAACTCCAACGGGAGTCCACACTGCTTCAGGTATGTGTTACCTCTAGCAGTGATCGCCTACCTGTATGTATGTATGTCAAGAGAGATAGAGCTAAAGGAGGGCTCGATGACAGTGGTCATGTACAAAACCCAGAGACACCGTACCAACTCCAACGGCAGTCCACGCTGCTTCAGGTATGTGTTACCTCTAGCTGTGATGGCCTACCTGTATGTATGTATGTCAAGAGAGATAGAGCTAAAGGAGGGCTCGATGACAGTGGCCATGTACGACACCCAGACACCATACCAACTCCAACGGCAGTCCACGCTGCTTCAGGTATGTGTTACCTCTAGCAGTGATCGCCTACCTGTATGTGTGCATGTCAAGAGAGATAGAGTTAAAGAAGGGCTCGATGACGGTGGTCATGTACGACGCCCAGAGATACCATACCAACTTCAACGGCAGTCCACGCTGCTTCAGGTATGTGTTACCTCTAGCAGTGATCGCCTACTTGTATGTATGTATGTATGTCAAGAGAGATAGAGTTAAAGGAGGGCTCGATGACGGTGGTCATGTACGACACCCAGAGATACCATACCAACTTCAACGGCAGTCCACGCTGCTTCAGGTATGTGTTACCTCTAGCAGTGATCGCCTACTTGTATGTATGTCAAGAGAGATATAGTGGAGGGCTCGATGACGGTGGTCAGTGTTTCTATTGTAGCTGCATGGAACAACTACTTTGTTATACATTTTACATACGATAAGAGGAGGAGAACACGTATTTTTGTTTTATTGAGTATATATTTTATTAAATATAGAATGACAAATAATTAACCTACAAACATATTGGACATGCCAATAAGGCAAATAATAAAATGAATTAAATATTAAATGTGAAAATATAACAACTACAAAAGAAAATGTAAAATAAAGTATAAATTCATAAAAAATAAAATCATTCAGCAATAACGCACGATAGTAGATGTTAATTACCAATTTGGTTTCGATACGATAGTCTTCTCAGTAACTTCCCTAAGTATGTATGATAGCTTAAACATGTTTTTAATAGAAAATCTATTTTAAAACTGATAAATTAGTTGTATATAATTTAATTAAGACGTTTTTGTATCGATCAGGAAGGTTGTAAATACGGCGACAAAATCAGTGAATTGACTAAAATCTTACAGATAAATAATAGATTAAACATAATTAAAATTTTTATTATAAAAACATATTTTCAGTTGAACTTGTATAGTTGGTTCATAACTGTTCAATGAAAAGGCTGTTAAGTATTCCCATTTTCATGTATCATAACAATTATAGTTATGTTTTTAACACCAATAACACATACAGTAATATAGTAAATGTATAAAGATTTCTAACTAATAATTTGTAAGACAATATAATAACAAATGAGAAAATGTGACAGTTGTTATGTATGTAGAGCATCGATCGCTACTTGAAGACATAGTGTGTAGATATTGACTTGATCGATCGATGTCGTGTCAACAGTCAAGGACAGGCGCAGTTCCGGTACCGATCTCCGACCGCCAACTTCGACCTGTACGAGGCCGAGATGGACGTCAAGAAGGAGAAGAAGGTGCAGCAGTACCTCATCACCATGGTGACGGTCTTTGGCATATGTCTATGCCCTCTGATGGTGCTTAGGTACTGGCATTCAAATATCAAACTTCTACTTCCATAGAGAAGAAAGAGACAGAGGTCGCATCCTATAGTGTGCTGAGTGGGTGTCGAGTAGTTAGTTCTCCAGATCACCGTGAGGATAGTAGGGCCAGCACCATTGTAAGCCCCTTCCCATATTTCCTTCCATATCATGAAGGATAAACATAGTAATTGTTACTACAAATTTATAAAGATTTTCATTAGTGGTAACTGCTACAGAGGAGTTCATTGCTGGCTTAAGAAAGCGACCTCTGTTTCTTTTTCCTCTGTGTATGTACATATAGGGTTGGGAAAATGTCTGGAACATACTTATTAATTATAAAACTATTGAAAGAAACGTAATGAAACTTTGTAGTTATGTACATGTTCCTATTCCCAATATTTAGACATATTTTACTCGTTTTTCGTATGGCCAGGGGATGGCCCACGAAGGAAGCCTTAGAAATGTTAAAGTAAGTATACATTGAGTTATACCTCATTTTAAAGGTCTTTGTTTGTAAAATAAACCTGAGACCAAAAGGATGACTCAGTCAGAAAATATAGCCTCTCACATAAGTAATTCTTCTTAGTTATACGGCTATTCATTTATCCCTATTTGAGGCTCCTGTTGTTGATTATGTTCTTGATTGTTAACAATCGTATCGGAAGTCTGTGTTATAAACATAACTATGTTATTTAACAAAAATAAAAACAAGAAACATTATTAAAACCCTTTTGACAGTAGGTACACCCTAAAAATAGTTTAAGAAAATTATTTTTGTGCAAATAAATTGATTTGTCATATTCTGTCAGTTAAATTATAGCTTTGTACAGCAAAAGATAATAACTATCTTATCCTTATTCTTAAGCAGTATTAGTTATGACATTAAATTCTTTGACTGGATCATCCTTTTGACCTCAGGTTTGCACTTTTGTGTTCTACAAACAAAGACCTTTAAAATGAGGTATAACTTGAGGTATGCTTACATTTAAAATTTGCAAGACTTCCTTCATGGGCCATCACCTGGCTATCCAAACAATAAGTAAAATATGTTTTAACGTTTGGTATATGGTCTTGTACGTAACTAAAAAGTTTCATTAATTGTTTTCAATAATTTTAAAACTAATTAACATATTACAGATTTTTACCCAACTTTATACGTTTTTGAAAGACTAGTTTTATTTATAAAATTATAAAAGTATTTAAAGGTGAACTTACTTTGTTAAACAGAGTAAGTAAGTAATTTCTTACATTATATTTTATTTATTAACCACTAGTTACTGGGAGTAAAATCCCTAATTTTGTTTGATATTTCTTCTCTATGTTTGTTTGTTTGTGCAAGGACTACAGCTTAATGCTTTAACCAACCATGATTAAATTTAACATATACGAATTTATACTATGAACAAATTTATGATGAATGTTTTAAATCCAACCAATTAAAAATGGCGCCTTAAAATGGAAGTGTACACTTCTTGGTGTTTATGCAATACCTGCAGAACACGTGTTGTGGCATTGCGTCTGGATGAGTTATGGGGTTGACAAATCAACTGATTAAGTGATATTTGACGTTGTGTCTATTATTCACAAATTACCAGTTTATAACAGTTAAAGACACTGAGATTTACACAGCTATTTGTAAGGAATTATTTAAAAGTTTCTCACAAAATAAGGATGATTATCTGAGTAATATTATATGTTTGTATGGTTATAAAGAAAACCTGCACAAGGTTTATAATTGATATCGCTCAAAGCCCTAATTAAGTAAATTAATATAATTGGCATCTAGACTAAAAAACATATAACATGAACAAGTCTGAATCAAAATAAATCAATTGATAAACGAATAATCTTTATTACATACATATAAAGGTAGCCAACAACAAATTGGCATTATTTATGTATTGATTCTAGTTCCGAAAACTGGATAAAACAAAATGTGTGTAACCCTTGGATGGTAAAGGAAAAGTGCTTAGTCTGTCACTTTAGTTTTTAATGTTTAATAGTAAAGCATAAAATACACATCGTTTTATTATAAATGGTGTTTTCAAGTAAATTATGGAAATATACACAACACGGCGATGTTTCTTATCACTTAAAAAATATCTTTCAGTGGAACTCTGATTAGATCGGTTCATTTGTTGAACGAAATGGCGCGGAACGACTTAAGCGAAAACAAATATTTGTTGATGTCTCATATTTTGTATTTTCTCTAGTTCGAATAAAACTCTACTATTAAGATATATGTTCGTTCATTAATTCACATATTTTATCACTATTTGACCGAATAAACAAACAACATCTAATACGCACTATTAAATATAGGTACAAAGTGTACAAATTGTACGGCGATCGACTTAAGTTACCGAGTCTAGTGGAATCGATCCACGTAATATTTGTAATATTTGTAGTTTATTTCAAATATATACATTAATTTATAATGTATATATAAGGCCTTACTAAATAATGTAAATAAGTCTTCAACAAGAACCAGTATAAACTGGTGTAGAGTTACAATCAAAACAGTAATAGTAAAACCTAACAAACGAATTGTAATCAAGATACATATTTTATTACTGTGTTTCTTAACATTACAGTATTTTAAAATAATTATAAAAATTTATTACTTGTTTTCTTATAATTTAATTTAATTGGTGAGGTGGTGTGCTGTTACTAGCTTTGTTTTAGATCTTGGCCTAACGAAAATGGACAAAATAATATATTGGGGCATTCTTTTCTTAATTCCAACTTTTTAAAATCAGTTTTACAATTGCATGTGACTCAATACAAATTAATCCTATTCTATAGGAAATGCATTTGTTTTATGGTGGTGGTGAGGGGGGGTTGGAATTAAAATGTTTCAGTTTCATTTCCATTCTCCCTGCATTGGTTCCTATCATCAAGCAAAGCAACTTGCCGGTGCGGTGGCTCAGACTAAGGCTTCGGACTGTGGAGGGCAGAGTCCAAGATTCGAATCCCCACTGATCCAACGGTCGGTACTTCACTAGTTGAATAAAGTTCACGCACAGGCCTGTAGGCCCATGTGAGGCCTATTTTAAGTGGATTTTAAGGAGTGAGGTTTATTTTAAAGAAAAAAAGAAACTCAATTACACTCTAAACTGTTTGCTGGATATTTTGTAACAGGTGAACATTAAAAATAAAAACAATAAAGTATTTTATTTAAATTCAATTGTCAAATTTGAACACTATTATTATGTTAGAACTTAGGCTTAAGCGGCCGGTGTCATAACTAGAATCTACAGTTTCCGGTGACAACCACGTCAAGGTACTATCTATCTACAATATTTACAAGATGACCAGACGTTTCGCCCATACTGTGATGTGGCATCCTCAGTGGTTTCTCTGAGACTGAAATCGGCAAGTGACCTTCCAGCTTTATAACAGTTGGTGGGGTGGGGACTGGTTGGCAGGTATGCTGGAGAGGGGGGCGGAGGCACGACCCACGTGACCTACGGTCATGCGCCGAAAAATAAATATGGCTGACTCTTCCATTTTATTTCAATTTACTTAAAATGGGTTCCCATGTCTTTGGCAGCCGTATACTATCATCCTTATTAAAATTATTTCTTCTTTTATATATTTCTATGGCTTCCCTTACGATTCTCGGGTAGTAATGTGGAATGTTGGCAAGGACTTTAGTTTTGTCAAATAAAATTCCATGATTACTTTTTGTGCTATGTTCAGTAACAGCAGACTTTTCCGTATCTTCATTCTTAGTATGCCTTATATGTTCCTTAATTTTTGTGGAAATTAACCTCTTGGTTTCCCCTATGTACGAGTAGACTGACCCGCAACTACAAGGTATTTCATATACTCCAGGCATAGCTAGTGAAATTTTATCTTTGACTGGCCTCAGAAAATTCTTTAATCTATTCGGTGGCTTGTAAATGGTTTTTATATTTTCTTTACTTAATAGCCTGCCAATCTTTTCCGTTGTTCCCTTTATGTAAGGTAGATACGCCTTTTTTGAGGTATCCTTATCTTGTCTTGTATCTACTCTATTGTCTTGTTCTTTCCTCTTCAACTGTTTTCCAATATTATAATTGATTTCTCTAACTGAATATCCATTCTGTTTTAATGTTGAATGTAATATTTGTCTTTCTTTCTTCCAACTATTTTGGACAGACAAATATTACATTCAACACTAAAACAGAATGGATATTCAGTTAGAGAAATCAATTATAATATTGGAAAACAGTTGAAGAGGAAAGAACAAGACAATAGAGTAGATACAAGACAAGATAAGGATACCTAAAAAAAGGCGTATCTACCTTATATAAAGGGAACAACGGAAAAGATTGGCAGGCTATTAAGTAAAGAAAATATAAAAACCATTTACAAGCCACCGAATAGATTAAAGAATTTTCTGAGGCCAGTCAAAGATAAAATTCCACTAGCTATGCCTGGAGTATATGAAATACCTTGTAGTTGCGGGTCAGTCTACATAGGGGAAACCAAGAGGTTAATTTCCACAAAAATTAAGGAACATCTAAGGCATACTAAGAATGAAGATACGGAAAAGTCTGCTTTTGCTGAACATAGCACAAAAAGTAATCATGGAATTTTATTTGACAAAACTAAAGTCCTTGCCAACATCCCACATTACTACCCGAGAATCGTAAGGGAAGCCATAGAAATATATAAAAGAAGAAATAATTTTAATAAGGATGATAGTATACGGCTGCCAAAGACATGGGAACCCATTTTAAGTAAATTGAAATAAAATGGAAGAGTCAGCCATATTTATTTTTCGGCCAATGACCGTAGGTCACGTGGGTCGTGCCTCCGCCCCCCTCTCCAGCTTACCTGCCAACCAGTCCCCACCCCACCAACTGTTATAAAGCTGGAAGGTCACTTGCCGATTTCAGTCTCAGAGAAACCACTGAGGATGCCACATAACAGTATGGGCGAAACGTCTGGTCATCTTGTAAATATTGTAGATAGTACCTTGACGTGGTTGTCACCGGAAACTGTAGATTCTAACTATTATTATATGTTTTAAAATTGTTATATATATTTTAATAAATTTATTTATCTAAACTTATTTAACTATCTAAACTGTTTGCTGGATATTTTGTAACAAGCGAATAAAAATAATATAGTATTTGATTTAAAGTCAATAGTCAAATTTGAACCCTATTACTATGTGTTTTAAAAATGTTATATATATTTTAATAAATTTGTGCTGTCTGACGTTTCTTGGACTATAGTTCTGCCAAACCGTGATATGCTAATTCCCTCAAACATTTTATTGTTGCCTGAATAATGAAATCCCTCCCTCAGGCTCTATTGTTGTTCCTTTTGGAAAGTTACATTATAGTGGCTACAACTAGCGTTGTTAATTACCAAGAACAACCCCTATACCTATAAATTGAAGTATGTACCCTACAGTCAGTACACTAGTTCTTAAAGTTTATGTTTTATCTTCAAAATATTCGAAAGTCTATTAATTATTTACCTTTCTGACAAATTAGAACCGACTCCAGTTTAAACGATAAAATAATAATATAGTTCACAGACATAATTTTAAATATATATAATTTTTTACTTCATCAAATAATTACATCAAAACACTTAAAGAATATATAAGTAATCAGGAAGTATTTCATAATATTTTACGAACAACAAGAAAAGTAAATGCTGTCACAAAAAACCAACACGTTATATTTAAAATATTTTTGAATGTAGGGTGTAGTATAATTAATTTGTTTCTGGTTCTCATGGCACTAATTTAACATTTAACCACCTAAGTATATATATATATATATATATATATATATATATATATATATATATATATATATATATATATATATATATATGATGTTCTAAAATCTGGAAATATGTAAAATTATTTTAAAATCTGTGTTTTTATTTATCAATATCCTTTCCTAAAATGTACCTAATTATTTTAATATATTATGTATGGACATATTATAGCGTGTGGTTTTTTTTGTCAGCTAACAATTAATTCTACAACTAAATAAAAAATAAACAAAACCTGTGTTTTATACTGTACTTTGAAAAAATCTCCAAAAAATCATTCGATTCTAATAAACATTAAAAATAAATAAATAACTAGTAATCTCCAGTCAAAAAGCTAAATCCAGTCCATCAAGCTATTTAAGGCCTACCTCACTGATTCTATGTATGCCAGAAAATCCCTCCGTAAAACAACGCAAGGGGCACTCTGAAACTATGTGATCCATTGTTTGGATGGACTCCCCGCAGTCACATGACCGATCTACTGTCAATCCCCATTTATATTTCCAGTAGTTACATCTGCCCACTCCAGTTTGAAACCTATTCAATAATGTTCATCCCACCTACAGGTATTGACGGATTGTTATAATGTCCACCAAAACTATTTCAAAACTATGTCTCAGGTAGTATGGGGCGAGGTATTAGACCTGCTCAACTGGAAAGCAGTATGTAGAAGTGGGTTTCGAGATTTTAAGCGACCGTTCTAATGTTAAAACATAAGGACATATGTAATATACATTTTTAAAGTTGTGTATGCATGTCTCTAGGGCATTGCCTAAAACATAGCATGGTAGGCCTAATACAGTATACAATTTTCATACATAAGCAAAAATATGTTAAATACATTTTGAAAGTCCTGTATACATATGTCCCCTGAGAATTGCCTAAAACATAAAATGTTAATTTAAAATGTTCATACATAAGGAAATCTGTTAAATACATTTTGTACATTGTTAATCTGATTAAAGGTTAGGCAAGACTGCAGTGCCGGAAACTTACGAGAACACGAGCCATTTTGACTTCACCTACATTATGTTTGTTTGGGTGGCCTTCCTGCCCGTTTGTACAACGCCGTTGCTCTTTATCTACTGGCGAATGACAAAGTAAGTATTAATAATATCATATAAATATTACAAAAAAAATTATCAAATTTATGCTTTTAAAATCTGCACGTGTGACTACACTTGATTTAGTGAAGTTGACTTGAGCGTGTTTGTTGGCAATTGAGTGGAACTCTGACGTGCGGTGTTGCCAAGTGAACAGAGCACATGGCAATATACAACAACAAAATACAAAAATGTGTAGGACAGCATAAACATTATGAAAATATTTACTTGCAAACAAATTCATATACTCAAACAAGTAAGTATCTGTTAGAAAGGGATTTTAAAGTATCAAAAAGGTGCAACTGAACTGTAGATCAACTGAAATTGACAGCACTTTAAGCCGTTAAGGCATTGCTCTGGCTAATATCGTCACGTCATTGGTCATAGCATTTTGAATCTCCCTTCTCGTTGTTCCTGCATTTGCTGTAGGAGCACTCTGAAGTGTAGTCGGGAGATTAAATAACTAGACTTTAAATTCATCTTCAGTAATATTGCAGACTTATATACAACTGTAGTGAAATGTTGAATGACAATTATAATAGTATGATCTCATAATGACATTAATACTTATATCCCCTGTTTAAAAAAAGGGGGGAAACGGAATTTTCCAACCACCTTAAACATTCACAGTGTTTCATATAGAAGAACAATTTTTTTCATACGTTAATTACTATTTACAAATTACCTGTTATTGACAGGTCACGATAAGCTATATAAAAATGACGAAATTATAACGCCACGGTAATTTATATACTTGTCCCGAAAATGAAGTGCTGTTTTCCACTTACTTATTCACAGAGCTCTTACGATCTGACATTAAGTCACAAGCCAAGTATTATCAATAATTGTTACCTTCGAAGCCTCCCCAATTCGATTTATATACTTAATATTTTTTAATGTAACTAGTTTTGTCAAGAATAAAATTAAGATGTTTTGTGCATGACCAGTTGTGATAAAAATCTTTATGTTTTAAATTTAAGTAGTTGAGTCAGTAATAAAAGCCTAATGTTTTGAGTATAACCAGTTGTGTTGATAAGAAAACCATGATGTTGTCAGTATAACCGATAAGAAAACCATGATATTTTCTATGCAACCAGTTGTCTTGATAAGAAAATTATGACATTTGAGAATAACCAGTTGTGATGATAACACAAGACAATTATGATGCTTAAAAGGTAAACAGTTTTGTTGATAAGGACAAAACAATGTTTTGAATATAACCAGTTGTGTTTATAAAATACCATGATGTTTTAAGCGTAAACAGTTGTATCGATAAGAAAATAGTAAGGTTTTGAGTATAACCAGCATAATCAGTCGAAATGTTGTCCTAAAAATGAACATAACCTAACTAAACCTAACATAACCTAACTAAACCTAACATAACCTAACCTATCAATACCCAATCTAGCCCTATCCTAACAGAACGTAACTTTACTGAAATCACCACATTTCCGGAGCTAACGTGCTTAGTAACGGATTGTAAAAACCTTGTGATATTGGTGATCAGGGAAACATTCCGCACAGTTAGAGTTCCCAAATCAATATATTTATCCGTTTTTACCAAGTTTCAAATTTTTACGGTTTTTCCACTACACAAAATTATCTACTATGAAAAATTATTTGAGCCGGAAAATCCACAAGGCCCCTGTTGTATAGAATAATTACCCTCAGAGATATTTTTTGACATAACTGTTTTGTCCAACATGGAGAAGATTACTCTCTGGTTTATAAAATATTACTAACAATAATCATTATGGATTACTGTTCAAAGTAAATTACATATGTATAACTAACAGATCCACCAAGGAGAGGTTGCGTGGATACTTCAGGTTAAGTGACCGTCACATTCAATAACACTATGTGTTACTAACAGATCCACCAAGGAGAGAACTGTCACATTCAATAACACTATGTGTTACTAACAGATCCACCAAGGAGAGAACCGTCAAATTCAATAACACTATGTGTTACTAACAGATCCACCAAGGAGAGGTTGCGTGGATACTTCAGGTTAAGTAACCGTCACATTCAATAACACTATGTGTTACTAACAGATCCACCAAGGAGAGAACCGTCACATTCAATAACACTATGTGTTACTAACAGATCCACCAAAGAGAGAACCGTCACATTCAATAACACTATGTGTTACTAACAGATCCACCAAGGAGAGAACCGTCACATTCAATAACACTATGTGTTACTAACAGATCCACCAAGGAGAGAACGGTCACATTCAATAACACTATGTGTTACTAACAGATCCACCAAGGAGAGGTTGCGTGGATACTTCAGGTTAAGTAACCGTCACATTCAATAACACTATGTGTTACTAACAGATCCACCAAGGAGAGAACCGTCACATTCAATAACACTATGTGTTACTAACAGATCCACCAAAGAGAGAACCGTCACATTCAATAACACTATGTGTTACTAACAGATCCACCAAGGAGAGAACCGTCACATTCAATAACACTATGTGTTACTAACAGATCCACCAAGGAGAGAACGGTCACATTCAATAACACTATGTGTTACTAACAGATCCACCAAGGAGAGAACGGTCACATTCAATAACACTATGTGTTACTAACAGATCCACCAAGGAGAGAACGGTCACATTCAATAACACTATGTGTTACTAACAGATCCACCAAGGAGAGAACGGTCACATTCAATAACACTATGTGTTACTAACAGATCCACCAAGGAGAGAACGGTCACATTCAATAACACTATGTGTTACTAACAGATCCACCAAGGAGAGAACGGTCACATTCAATAACACTATGTGTTACTAACAGATCCACCAAGGAGAGAACCGTCACATTCAATAACACTATGTGTTACTAACATATCCACCAAGGAGAGAACCGTCACATTCAATAACACTATGTGTTGCTAACAGATCCACCAAGGAGAGAACGGTCACATTCAATAACACTATGTGTTACTAACAGATCCACCAAGGAGAGAACCGTCACATTCAATAACAATATGTGTTACTAACAGATCCACCAAGGAGAGAACCGTCACATTCAATAACATTATGTGTTGCTAACAGATCCACCAAGGAGAGAACGGTCACATTCAATAACACTATGTGTTACTAACAGATCCACCAAGGAGAGAACGGTCACATTCAATAACACTATGTGTTACTAACAGATCCACCAAGGAGAGAACGGTCACATTCAATAACACTATGTGTTACTAACAGATCCACCAAGGAGAGAACGGTCACATTCAATAACACTATGTGTTACTAACAGATCCACCAAGGAGAGAACGGTCACATTCAATAACACTATGTGTTACTAACAGATCCACCAAGGAGAGAACCGTTACATTCAATAACACTATGTGTTACTAATAGATCCACCAAGGAGAGGTTGCGTGAGTACTTCAGGTTAAGTAACCGTCACATTCATTAAAAATAATATGTATTACTAATAGATCCACCAAGGAGAGGTTGCGTGAGTACTTCAGGTTAAGTAACCATCACATTCAATAACAATAATATGTATTACTAATAGATCCACCAAGGAGACGTTGTGTGAGTACTTCAAGTTAAAAAACGTCACATTCATTAACAATAATATGTATTACTAATAGATCCACCAAGGAGAGGTTGCGTGAGTACTTCAGGTTAAGTAACCGTCACATTCATTAACAATAATATGTATTACTAATATATCCACCAAGGAGAGGTTGCGTGAGTACTTCAAGTTAAAAAACGTCACATTCATTAACAATAATATGTATTACTAATAGATCCACCAAGGAGAGGTTGCGTGAGTACTTCAGGTTAAGTAACCGTCTCATTCATTAACAATAATATGTATTACTAATAGATCCACCAAGAAGAGGTTGCGTGAGTACTTCAGGTTAAGTAACCATCACATTCAATAACAGTAATATGTGTTACTAACAGATCCACCAAGGAGAGGTTGCGTGAGTACTTCAGGTTAAGTAACCGTCTCATTCATTAACAATAATATGTATTACTAATAGATCCACCAAGGAGAGGTTGCGTGAGTACTTCAGGTTAAGTAACCGTCACATTCATTAACAATAATATGTATTACTAATATATCCACCAAGGAGAGGTTGCGTGAGTACTTCAGGTTAAGTAACCGTCACATTCATTAACAATAATATGTATTACTAATAGATCCACCAAGGAGAGGTTGCGTGAGTATTTCAGGTTAAGTAACCGTCACATTCAGTAACAGTAAAGTGAGTTACTAACAGATCCACCAAGGAGAGGTTGTGTGAATACTTCAGGTTAAGTAACCGTCACATTCATTAACAATAATAATTATGTATTACTAATAGATCCACCATGGAGAGGTTGCGTGAGTACTTCAGGTTAAGTAACCGTCACATATATTAACAATAATATGTGTTACTAATAGATACACCAAGGAGAGGTTGCGTGAGTACTTCAGGTTAAGTAACCGTCACATTCAATAACAGTAATATGTGTTACTAACAGATCCACCAAGGAGAGGTTGCGTGGATACTTCAGGTTAAGTAACCGTCACATTCAGTAAGAGTAAAGTGTGTTACTAACAGATCCACCAAGGAGAGGTTGTGTGAATACTTCAGGTTAAGTAAACGTCACATTCAGTAACAGTAATATGTGTTACTAACAGATCCACCAAGGAGAGGTTGCGTGAATACTTCAGGTTAAGTAACCGTCACATTCAATAACAGTAATATGTGTTACTAACAGATCCACCAAGGAGAGGTTGCGTGAATACTTCAGGTTAAGTAACCGTCACATTCAATAACAGTAATTTGTGTTACTAACAGATCCACCAAGGAGAGGTTGTGTGAATACTTCAGGTTAAGTAACCGTCACATTCAGTAACAATAATTTGTGTTACTAACAGATCCACCAAGGAGAGGTTGCGTGGATACTTCAGGTTAAGTAACCGTCACATTCAATAACAGTAATTTGTGTTACTAACAGATCCACCAAGGAGAGGTTGCGTGGATACTTCAGGTTAAGTAACCGTCACATTCAATAACAGTAATTTGTGTTACTAACAGATCCACCAAGGAGAGGTTGTGTGAATACTTCAGGTTAAGTAAACGTCACATTCAATAACAGTAATTTGTGTTACTAACAGATCCACCAAGGAGAGGTTGTGTGAATACTTCAGGTTAAGTAACCGTCACATTCAATAACAGTAATTTGTGTTACTAACAGATCCACCAAGGAGAGGTTGCGTGGATACTTCAGGTTAAGTAACCGTCACATTCGACGCAACTGTGAGTCACCTCCGGAGCGGCGAACAGAGGAGACTCCGGCGCGACACGGACGCATTTACTCTGATTCAGCAAGGAACAGCGAAGGAGCCATCAGCACCACTCCTGTCATAAGTCACTCCTGATCCCCGTTGATGACGAGGCATGAGAGAGTAATTTAGGTCGCCTTGGGAAGGTTAGTTACGTTTGGTTTAGAGATTATCTTGAAATGGTTTATCATACTGAAATATCAACCCTCATGTAAAATGTATTTCCTTTCTAGTAACGAAACTTCTCGAGAACAGTTGGGAAATAATAACTTATTTAAAATCAGTACGATTTTATAGATTGTTATGAATATCACAACAAAAACTATTTAAAAAATCAGATATAATATAATTTATTAAAAAATGTACAAAATAACGTATTCAACAATACTGAAATCATAGATAGGTTTTCAGGCGAGTTCAAATATGAGTTTGAAGATCAGTTACAGATCTTCCTGTTGTGTATTAAGGTATATCGTTGGGTGGTTCTTAAAAATATTCATTATAATATCATATTAAGAAATAAATGTATAGTTTCTTAATTAGCATTCTTTTGTGAATCCTTCTGATTCAAGGATATTAAAGCGGTTAATCGCCATGATATTTTGACATTTTGTAATTATATTGTAATACATTTGTCTTGTGTGACGTTCACTTGTAAATGAATCTAGTAAAGAACGTTATTGACTATTTGGTTTGTCAATTTATTTTAAAATATATAAAAACCAACACCTAAAGAATTTAACGTTTAAATAATGCCCAATAGGTTCATATAACTAACTTTAAGAAGACTTAAAGTTATGCAATTTAATCTATAGTGCTTCGATTTTTACCTAGTAAAAAATTGCTTTGTTAGAATAATTTATACTTTCTGGCTGTACAAAAACACATTGTAAGAAAGTTTAATTGGACGTGCCAAAGTTTCATATCTTTAGAATATTAATAACTTGGTTTTAGTTGATGAGTTCTCTGGCGTTTCTATTGTTTTTGTATATTTGTCAATACACACTGGAAAAGAATCAAATGACCTAGTAGAATCTAGTCTACAAATTTTCGAAAGAAAGTCATAATCTGATTAAAAATAGTTATTTATTTGGAATAGAAGTTAAATAGTCAGTTTAAAATCATAAACGGATTATCTTATTAATTCATTAATTACCATAAAATGAAATTATAATCAACATAAATTTATAATTGAATGAATGAAACAGCCTTTATTTAGTGGCGAAGTTAGGACTATACAGTCCTCTCTTCCACTTATCCACTTAATTAACTTACATATTTGTTAACCCATAATAATTAACACACTTAAATAAGCTTATGTGAATGTATGTTTATTGATCGATTACAATATTTTTAAAACTACAGGGAAACTATCGTAATGAGAGCCGAATAGTTGTTCTTTTTAATAGGTTGGAGTTGTAGCTCAGTGAAAAGTCCGGACACCAATTAGTAAAGTGTATCAACACGACATTCCAGTCGCCATCGTCAGTCAACAGCGGTGTCATCCCTCTCTAGAATACCAAGTTCAAACCCCAAGAGTGTCAAGTCACGAAACAGTTAATTTTATGCTACGTCAACCCTTTAGATCCCACAGGACGTTACCTTTAAACCAAATTGGATTATCCTACTTAGGAATATTTTGTAAATGTCTTTGAATGAAGTTGGTTAAGTAATAAATTAGTTCAGTAAGTTGACAGCTCATTTTGACTTTTAATAGCACTAAACCATCCTTGTGCGGAGTATTTATTTTGCAATATTTTCTGTCACTTTGTATACTAGATAGAAACTAGAATAATACTGCGAATTACTTAAAGTGACTGATTATGTCGTATGTGTGATCCTGACACTCAGTACATCAGGATCACACTACTCATATTAGCGCTCGAGTAGTAACAAATGTATATCTACTTATCCTTAACAATTTATCTTTGTATCTGTTAAAAACACCATATCCACTTATTTTTTATAGAGTTTCCGTTCTAATTTACGGAAAATCTATAATAAGTCTACATTTTTATTCAGAAAAATAAACTTAAAATAGTAGCCACCGACTGTTGACTTGCCTTTGAGCTATTAATTTATGACACTTTCTAAGGAATATTTAGACTTGTCCTTGAGCTATTCATTTATGACACTTTCTAAGGAGTATTTAGACTTGTCATTGAGCTATTCATTTATGACACTTTCTAAGGAGTATTTAGACTTGTCATTGAGCTATTCATTTATGACACTTTCTAAGGAATATTCAGACTTGTCATTGAGCTATTCATTTATGACACTTTCTAAGGAATATTTAGATTTGTCATTGAGCTATTCATTTATGACACTTTCTAAAGAATATTTAGACTTGTCATTGAGCTATTCATTATGACACTTTCTAAGGAATATTCAGACTTGTCATTGAGCTATTCATTTATCACACTTTCTAAGGAATATTTAGACTTGTCATTGAGCTATTCATTATGACACTTTCTAAGGAGTATTTAGACTTGTCATTGAGCTATTCATTTATGACACTTTCTAAGGAATATTTAGACTTGCCATTGATCTATTCATCTATGACACCTTCTAAGGAATATTCAGACTTGTCATTGAGCTATTCATTTATGACACTTTCTAAGGAATACTTAGACTTGTCATTGAGCTATTAATTTATCAAACTTTCTAAGGAATATTTAGACTTGTCATTGATCTATTCATCTATGACACCTTCTAAGGAATATTCAGACTTGTCATTGAGCTATTCATTAATGACACTTTCTAAGGAATACTCAGACTTGTCATTGAGCTATTAATTTATCAAACTTTCTAAGGAATATTTAGACTTGTCATTGATCTATTCATACACTTTCTAAGGAATATTTAGACTTGTCATTGAGCTATTCATTATGACACTTTCTAAGGAATATTCAGACTTGTCATTGAGCTATTCATTTATCACACTTTCTAAGGAATATTTAGACTTGTCATTGAGCTATTCATTTATGACACTTTCTAAGGAATATTTAGACTTGTCATTGAGCTATTTATCTATGACACCTTCTAAGGAATATTCAAACTTGTCATTGAGCTATTCATTTATAACACTTTCTAAGGAATATTTAGACTTGTAATTGAGCTATTCATGTATGACACTTTCTAAGGTATGTTCAGACTTGTAATTGAGCTATTTATTTATGACACTTTCTAAGGAATATTTAGACTTGTCACTATGCTTTTCATTTATGACACTTTCTAAGGAATATTTAGACTTGTCATTATGCTATTCATTTATGACACTTTCTAAGGAATATTCAGACTTGTCATTGAGCTATTCATTTATGACACTTTCTAAGGAATATTTAGACTTATCATTGAGATATTCATTCATGACACTTACTAAGGAATATTTAGACTTGTCATTATGCTACTAATTTATGACACTTTATAAGGAATATCCAGACTTGTCATTATGCTATTCATTTATGACACTTTCTAAGGAATATTTAGACTTGTCATTGAGCTATTCATTTATGACACTTTCTAAGGAATATTTAGACTTGTCACCGTGCTTTTCATTTATGACAATTTCTAAGGAATATTTATACTTGTCATTGAGCTATTCATTTATGACACTCTAAGGAATATTTAGACTTGTCATTATGATATTCATTTATGACACTTTCTAAGGAATATTTAGACTTGTCATTGAGCTATTCATTATCACTTTCTAAGGAATATTCAGACTTGTCATTGAGCTATTCATTTATGACTCTCTAAGGAATATTTAGACTTGTCATTATGATATTCATTTATGACACTTTCAAAGGACTAAATAGGTTTTGAGACATCTATTTTAATCAATTTGTGATCACAAGTACAAAGGTATCTACCCACCTACCCATACACGAAAAGTGGTAATAACCTACCGACACACCCATACACGTACAGGCATGCTAACAGACATAGACATCGCTTGCTAACAGTATAAAACTTTAAATTTTTGCAAGTTCAGTATTATACCAATTTTTACTTTATGCTTGTTTTTTTGTAACATTTGACAGAATTTTTATCTTCACAGGAAAGAAATAATCAAATGTGTCTTTAAAATTATTAAAAAATAACCCAAAACCATCATTGGCAGACAATGACTTGACTAACTCACACCACTCAGGAACTAACTGACCCACCCGCCCACCCATACAGGCTCAGTGGTACTGACCTACCCGCCCACCCATACAGGCTACGTGGTACTGACCCACCCACCCACCCATACAAGCTCAGTGGTACTGACCCACCTGCCCACCCATACAGGCTAAGTGGTACTGACCTACCCGGCCACCCATACAGGCTAAGTGGTACTGACCTACCCGCCCACACATACAAGCTCAGTGGTACTGACCCACCCACCCACCCATACAGGCTCAGTGGTACTGACCCACCCACCCCACTTATATAGCCTGTGGTACTGACCCACCCGCCCACCCATACAGGCTCATTGGTACTGACCCACCCGCCCCACTTATATAGGCTCAGTGGTACTGACCTATCCGCCCACCCATACAGGCTAAGTGGTACTGACCCACCCACCCCACTTATATAGGCTGTGGAATAGACTTATCATTGAGCTATTCATTTATGACACTTTCGAAGGAATATTCAGACTTAGTTATTAACAAGGACAACTTTCACTCATCTACACAATAGATGTGCAGTTGTTCGAAATCAATATTTGCTCATATATTTACTATCGTCACCTGAAGAATAAATGAAAAATAAATAAATAAGTAGACTTTGGACATATTACATTGGAAGAAATAAAATGAAAGATCGGCCTGTCTGAAAAAAAATGCTTATAATTTAATATTCATTTATCATTCATAATTTCACTGTAATTGAAAATTAATTACCAACATAAAATTGAAATATAATGTATCAATTAGTGTTATAAATATCAATGTATCTGAAATGCTTCTTAAATATCAAGATAATTCTCCAGTGCGGGACAGTAATTATCACTGAATAAGTTTCTGTTAATGAATTATAAACATTATTTATCTATAGTAATGTTTAGTGTTTGTATGTGTTAATAAGGGTGATCATTATTCGTAAAAAAAGTATGTCAACATGATCGCTAGTTTTCGATATAACATATAAATACGCGTTTACATAGCATATTTAACATAGTATCGGTGGTGAGACATGCCTAAGGTAACAATCGTATAGAGAAATAACGTGTCAGCTTTACACCCTTGGGTATGCTACTGTGGAAATAACAGAATAGAGTTTCGTGGAATTGTGTTAAATGTACCGTAAACCAGCACAATATTGTTGAGCGTTCTAGAGATGGTAAAATACACGACACACTGGCTGTATGTACAAAAGTGTTGAATGTTACCGTGCCTAGTTATGGCTGTGAATATTGCAGTCATCTCCGGAAGACATCGTCGTTAGGGTTCTATAGCACTGTGTTATATGTGCCGTAAAGTTGCTCAATGTTGATGATGTTCTAGAGATCGATGTAGAGAGCCACGGTACAACTGGCTGAATATATACAGGGTTTGAATGTTACCGTGCCTAGTTATGGCTGTGAGTATTGCAGTCATCTTTGGAAGACATCGTCGTTAGGGTTCTATAGCACTGTGTTATATGTGCCGTAAAGTTGCTCAATGTTGATGATGTTCTAGAGATCGATGTAGAGAGCCATGGTGCACCTGGCTGAATATATACAGGTGTTGAATGTTAGAAGACATCGTCGTTAGGGTTCTATAGCACTGTGTTATATGTGGCGTAAAGTTGCTCAATGTTGATGATGTTCTAGAGATCGTTGTAGAGATTCATGGTACATCTGGCAGAATATGCACAGGGGTTGAATTTAACCATGCCTACTTATGGCTGTGAATGTTGCAGTCATCTCCGGAACACATCGTCGTTAGGGTTCTATAGCACTGTGTTATATGTGCCGTAAAGTTGTTCAATGTTGATGACGTTCTAGAGATCAATGTAGAGAGCCATGGTATACCTGGCTGAATATATACAGGTGTTGACTGTTAGAAGACATCGTCGTTAGGGTTCTATAGCACTGTGTTATATGTGCCGTAAAGTTGTTCAACGTTGATGATGTTATAGAGATCGATGTAGAGATCCACGGTACATCTGGCGAAATAAATATACACAGGGGTTGAATGTTACCATGCCTAGTTATGACTGTGAATATTTCAGTCATCTCCGGAAGACATCGTCGTTAGGGTTCTAAAGCACTGTGTTATAAGTGCCGTAAAGTTGTTCAATGTTGATGATGTTCTAGAGATCAACGTAGAGAGCCACGGTACAACTGGCTGAATATATACAGGGGTTGAATGTTACCATGCCTAGTTATGACTGTGAATATTTCAGTCATCTCCGGAAGACATCGTCGTTAGGGTTCTAAAGCACTGTGTTATAAGTGCCGTAAAGTTGTTCAATGTTGATGATGTTCTAGAGATCAACGTAGAGAGCCACGGTACAACTGGCTGAATCTAAACAGGGTTTGAATGTTACCATGCCTAGCTATAGCTGTGAATATTGCAGTCATCTTTGGAAGACATCGTCGTTAGGGTTCTATAGCACTGTGTTATAAGTGCCGTAATGTTGCTCAATGTTGATGATGTTCTAGAGATCAACGTAGAGAGCCACGGTACAACTGGCTGAATATATACATGGGTTGAATGTTACCATGCCTAGCTATGGCTGTGAATATTGCAGTCATCTTTGGAAGACATCGTCGTTAGGGTTCTATAGCACTGTGTTATAAGTGCCGTAATGTTGCTCAATGTTGATGATGTTCTAGAGATCAACGTAGAGAGCCACGGTACAACTGGCTGAATATATACATGGGTTGAATGTTACCATGCCTAGCTATGGCTGTGAATATTGCAGTCATCTTTGGAAGACATCGTCGTTAGGGTTCTATAGCACTGTTTTATAAGTGCCGTAATGTTGCTCAATGTTGATGATGTTCTAGAGATCAACGTAGAGAGCCACGGTACAACTGGCTGAATATATACATGGGTTGAATGTTACCATGCCTAGCTATGGCTGTGAATATTGCAGTCATCTTTGGAAGACATCGTCGTTAGGGTTCTATAGCACTGTGTTATAAGTGCCGTAATGTTGCTCAATGTTGATGATGTTCTAGAGATCAACGTAGAGAGCCACGGTACAACTGGCTGAATATATACATGGGTTGAATGTTACCATGCCTAGTTATGGCTGTGAATATTGCAGTCATCTCCGGAAGACATCGTCGTTAGGGTTGTAAAGCACTGTGTTATAAGTGCCGTAAAGTTGTTCAATGTTGATGATGTTCTAGAGATCAACGTAGAGAGCCACGGTACAACTGGCTGAATCTAAACAGGGTTTGAATGTTACCATGCCTAGCTATAGCTGTGAATATTGCAGTCATCTTTGGAAGACATCGTCGTTAGGGTTCTATAGCACTGTGTTATAAGTGCCGTAAAGTTGTTCAATGTTGATGATGTTCTAGAGATCAACGTAGAGAGCCACGGTACAACTGGCTGAATCTAAACAGGGTTTGAATGTTACCATGCCTAGCTATGGCTGTGAATATTGCAGTCATCTTTGGAAGACATCGTCGTTAGGGTTCTATAGCACTGTGTTATAAGTGCCGTAATGTTGCTCAATGTTGATGATGTTCTAGAGATCAACGTAGAGAGCCACGGTACAACTGGCTGAATATATACATGGGTTGAATGTTACCATGCCTAGCTATGGCTGTGAATATTGCAGTCATCTTTGGAAGACATCGTCGTTAGGGTTCTATAGCACTGTGTTATAAGTGCCGTAATGTTGCTCAATGTTGATGATGTTCTAGAGATCAACGTAGAGAGCCACGGTACAACTGGCTGAATATATACATGGGTTGAATGTTACCATGCCTAGTTATGGCTGTGAATATTGCAGTCATCTCCGGAAGACATCGTCGTTAGGGTTGTAAAGCACTGTGTTATAAGTGCCGTAAAGTTGTTCAATGTTGATGATGTTCTAGAGATCAACGTAGAGAGCCACGGTACAACTGGCTGAATCTAAACAGGGTTTGAATGTTACCGTGCCTAGCTATGGCTGTGAATATTGCAGTCATCTTTGGAAGACATCGTCGTTAGGGTTCTATAGCACTGTGTTATAAGTGCCGTAATGTTGCTCAATGTTGATGATGTTCTAGAGATCAACGTAGAGAGCCACGGTACAACTGGCTGAATCCAAACAGGGTTTGAATGTTACCATGCCTAGCTATGGCTGTGAATATTGCAGTCATCTGGAAGACATCGTCGTTAGGGTTCTATAGCACTGTGTTATAAGTGCCGTAAAGTTGTTCAATGTTGATGATGTTCTAGAGATCAACGTAGAGAGCCACGGTACAACTGGCTGAATCTAAACAGGGTTTGAATGGTACCATGCCTAGCTATGGCTGTGAATATTGCAGTCATCTTTGGAAGACATCGTCGTTAGGGTTCTATAGCACTGTGTTATAAGTGCCATAATGTTGCTCAATGTTGATGATGTTCTAGAGATCAACGTAGAGAGCCACGGTACAACTGGCTGAATATATACATGGGTTGAATGTTACCGTGCCTAGCTATGGCTGTGAATATTGCACTCATTTCCGGAAGACACCGTCGTTAGGGTTCTACAGAACTGTGTTATATGTGGCGTAAAGTTGCATTACGGCATATTTAATTTATGGTTTTATTATGTCATCTATACTGCCTTTGTACGTTCTAGATTAAAAATATGATAATTAAGGGATAAGAGCGTTCTTTGGGAGTCTGATATACAGTATTATACCATATATTCTGGAAACAATTAACTTATAATTTATCCTTTCGTATATGCATGGTTTTAGTGCATAATAAGGTTTTATATATACATTACTATTAAGTTCATTTTTTTATTTCCACAAAATTGTGTATAACTATTATTTACCTTTAAAGTTTTATTTTGCTATACTTTAAATATTTTGCTATACTTTTATTTTGCGTTGTGACTGTGAAATAGTTTTATTTTGCTATACTGTACGTTGTGACTGTGAAATAGTTTTATTTTGCTATACTGTACGTTGTGACTGTGAAATAGTTTTATTTTGCTATACTGTACGTTGTGACTGTGAAATAGTTTTATTTTGCTATACTGTACGTTGCGACTGTGAAATAGTTTTATTTTGCTATACTGTACGTTGTGACTGTGAAATAGTTTTATTTTGTTATACTGTACGTTGTGACTGTGAAATAGTTTTATTTTGCTATACTGTACGTTGTGACTGTGAAATAGTTTTATTTTGCTATACTGTACGTTGTGACTGTGAAATAGTTTTAAAACCTCTTGCGTCAATTTAAACAAATAAAAATAAACCTCACAGTGGTTCTGACCTAATGCTCTTACGTGTTATAAGCAATGTGTATTACATGATGATACATTATTTGCATATTGATTAAACATAATGCACAATCAATAATTTGTTTCAATATTTGATAGTTATTATTACACAATCATACTTAACTACAACGCCTACCTTAGATAACGCTACTAACCTGTTGTTTCAGCACGCAGCGAGGCTGGACGGGTACTCCCATGGACGTCTGAGCCCGTCATGGGACTACCTGACAGGAAGAAAGCGAAAAATAATAGCACAAACAGAAAACATCGATTTAGTGTCACAAGCTCAACAAGCGATTTATGTATTTTTATATTATGTATTTCATACCAGTGTTTATGTATTATTGATGTAAATATATGATGTTTTTATTTTTTTAGTATAGCTAAGAATATTGTTAGACTATACTCTAAAGGAACCAATGTATTGTACAATAAATAACAGAGCATAATATTTAATGTTCATGTCATCTATACAATTAAACGTAGGAAATATGATTTTTCTTTTTTTCATTCCTGAGTTATCAAATAAATTTTAATATATAAAATGCAAACACTTGAATCACTCTCTGACTGACAGTGGTATTGTCCGAACCGCCCATACAGGTACGAAGGTTTTAACCCATCCATCTACCCATATGTGTACGTCGGAATTGGACCACGCCCCCACCTTTATACGTACAGTGTTATTGATCCACCCGCCCACCCATACATGTAGGTCGGTATTGGCCCACCCCTCAACCCCCCTATACACTAAGGTGGTATTGTCTTACCTACCCACCAATACATGTACGCCGGTATTGGCCCACCCCTCAACCCCCCTATACACTAAGGTGGTATTGACTTACCTACCCACCAATACATGTACGCCGGTATTGGCCCACCCTTCCAGCCACCTATACACTAAGGTGGTATTCTTACCTACCCACCAATACATGTACGCCGGTATTGGCCCACCCCTCAACCCACCTATACACTAAGGTGGTATTGACTTACCTACCCACCAATACATGTACGCCGGTACTGGCCCACCCTTCCAGCCACCTATACACTAAGGTGGTATTGACTTACCTACCCACCAATTCATGTACGCGGGTATTGGCCCAGTCTTCCAGCCACCTATACACTAAGGTGGTATTGACTTACCTACCCACCAATACATGTACGCCGGTATTGGCCCACCCTTCCAGCCACCTATACACTAAGGTGGTATTGACTTACCTACCCACCAATACATGTACGTCGGTATTGGCCCACCCTTCCAGCCACCTATACACTAAGGTGGTATTGACTTACCTACCCACCAATACATGTACGCCGGTATTGACCCACCCTTCCAGCCACCTATACACTAAGGTGGCATTGACTTACCTACCCACCAATACATGTACGCCGGTATTGGCCCACCCTTCCAGCCACCTATACACTAAGGTGGTATTGACTTACCTACCCACCAATACATGTACGCCGGTACTGGCCCACCCTTCCAGCCACCTATACACTAAGGTGGTATTGACTTACCTACCCACCAATTCATGTACGCGGGTATTGGCCCAGCCTTCCAGCCACCTATACACTAAGGTGGTATTGACTTACCTACCCACCAATACATGTACGCCGGTATTGGCCCACCCTTCCAGCCACCTATACACTAAGGTGGTATTGACTTACCTACCCACCAATACATGTACGTCGGTATTGGCCCACCCTTCCAGCCACCTATACACTAAGGTGGTATTGACTTACCTACCCACCAATACATGTACGCCGGTATTGACCCACCCTTCCAGCCACCTATACACTAAGGTGGTATTCTTACCTACCCACCAATACATGTACGCCGGTATTGGCCCACCCTTCCAGCCACCTATACACTAAGGTGGTATTGACTTACCTACCCACCAATACATGTACGCCGGTATTGGCCCACCCTTCCAGCCACCTATACACTAAGGTGGTATTGACTTACCTACCCACCAATACATGTACGCCAGTATTGGCCCACCCTTCCAGCCACCTATACACTAAGGTGGTATTGACTTACCTACTCACCAATACATGTACGTCGGTATTGGCCCACCCTTCCAGCCACCTATACACTAAGGTGGTATTGACTTACCTACCCACCAATACATGTACGTCGGTATTGGCCCACCCTTCCAGCCACCTATACACTAAGGTGGTATTGACTTACCTACCCACCAATACATGTACGCGGGTATTGGTCCACCCTTCCAGCCACCTATACACTAAGGTGGTATTGACTTACCTACCCACCAATAAATGTACGCCGGTATTGGCCCACCCTTCCAGCCACCTATACACTAAGGTGGTATTGACTTACCTACCCACCAATACATGTACGCCGGTATTGGCCAACCCTTCCAGCCACCTATATACTAAGGTGGTATTCACTTACCTACCCACCAATACATGTACGACGGTATTGGCCCACCCTTCCAGCCACCTATATACTAAGGTGGTATTGACTTACCTACCCACCCATACATGTACGACGGTATTGGCCCACCCTTCCAGCCATCTATACACTAAGGTGGTATTGACTTACCTACTCACCCATACATGTACGCCGGTATTGATCCACCCACCTACCTATATAGGTACGTAATTATTGAGTAGGTTGTAAATTTATAAGAGTAGGAGGCATGTTACATGGTACATAGTCACATATTTATTTTGTGCTCATGAGGTGCACCAAGGAAGGATTTTCCTTTCCAGCCCCACCCTGATTGCCTATACATTAAAATAATGTTTGTAATAAATTCTCAGGTGTAAAAATTATAATTTTTTCAACTTCACTCCAGTTCTCAACGGCTTACGGGCCTTTGCGTGAACTTCATTCAACGAGTGAAGTACCGGCCGTTGGCCCAGTGGGGGTTCGAACCTTGGAACTTGCCTTCTGCAGTCCGAAGTCTTATCCACTGAGCCATCACGCCGGCAAAGTATATTAATAATAAAAAGATTCAATTAAATATATTCTGCTGTTATATGTAATAATTATCGTAATGTTAAATATTTAATAGCACAGACATAATAAATCAACTTAATATATTTGAGCAGACATGGCAGTATGAAATAGTAATGACGAGATCATTGTTGAAAATTGAGTAATTATAACTGTAAAATATGTTGCCGTCAGTTTTGATCACTTTAATATGTTATGGTTTGTCTTAAATTGATAAAATCTATCCACAAAAATATAGAGAGAGAATAATAATGCAACATATAGATTTGTATTTATAGGCGTTATTATTTATGTTAATTTTTACAATAAACTAGAATATTTATATTGCAACCCAACCACTATAAATAAAGCAAAGATGGAAATATATCTTGTGTTGATCTTGGCAACATATTTTTAACATTTGATCATAAATTATATTAGTAATACTGTAATATGTTATAACTAGCTGACCCGGCGAACTTCGTACCACCTAACAATGAATCTGATAATGTGTTTATGTTAACATTTTGTGATGTAATAGCTTATGATGAAATTATTTTCAAGCACGTTTACATTATTAAATAATAATACATTAATATAGGCTACAATATAATTTAAATAACTCACAGTTATTAAATATAGTATTTATAAAAAAAAAAAAAATAAACAAACATACATCATTCAATATAGTCAATAAAGTTAATTTATTTATCAGTTGTGTTAGCATTATTCTTTAATGTTGAAGCCTTTATGGACATTAAGACCTTCATGGTTAAACTTTTAATTGTGAAGCACTTTGTGATAAACGACATTTTTAGTTTTTTCTGAGGCGCAAGTACAAACAAATCGGATGGTTTGCCGACTCGTGAACATGCCACGTATAGTTGGCCGTGTGAAAAACACGCATTTTCTAGGTTCAATCCACAAACACTCAAAGATTAACCTTGTGCCTTATTTATGGTCATGGCAAATGCAAGACGAATTGGAAATTGTATTCTTTTAAATTCAAAGGGCATATCTGTAGGGATCATAGGAATCCTTGGAATTAGAACTTCCTAGCCTTTGTACTTTCCTTTTAGTATCTTTCCGTGAATTACATTGGTCATTAATTTTGTTATTACTAAACGTGTCCCATTGCATAGTCTCGGTTGGTTTAGATTTCTTAGTAAAATGACGACTGAGCCAACTTTCAATTGTAAGTTGTGTGGCGGTAAACCGGACACGTCCAAGGAATTTAGAAATTCGGTTGGATAATTTGTGGCCTCGTCTTCATTCGTTACACAGTCAATTGATTTAAATGAATGGATATTTCCAACAATTTGATTCTGTATAATGATGTTTAGAGTGTCTACATAAGGGTTTTTAGCTGCCAAAATTACTCGCTCGCTCAACCAATCGTTAATTTTGTGTTTAACTATAATGTTTGGAAAAACTTTGGCTATGAGTTCGTCTTTTGAGGATACAAAATTACAAAAATTTGCAGGAAATGAAATTAATCCACTTGATGTGTCGACAGGTACTTGGCCATTGCCTATAGTAAGCAATTGGTTTGAAAAGTCTTCAGCTGATGGATCGTTTAGCAATTCTACTCTCATATTTGATGTTAATTTTAGTTTTATTACGTATCGCCAAAGATTTGATGATTTGAGGCAGGCATTTATCTCATCAGTAGGTATTGATCTTGGAATTACTGGCAGTGTTTGCCGGAAATCACCAGAAAGTAATATCAGTGCACCTCCAAAACATCTTGTGTTATTGCGCAAATCTTTAAGTATTCTATCTAGTGCTTCTAATGAACGTTTGTGCGCCATTGTGCATTCGTCCCAAATAATGATTTTTGATTCTAATAACACTTTGGCCATTTCAGAGTTTTTTGCAATATTACATGTGGGTTGTTCATTAGTTTGAAGGTTTAAAGGCAATTTAAAAGCTGAATGAGCCGTACGGCATCCTTCTAACAATGTAGCCGCTATTCCAGAAGAAGCAACTGCAATAGCAATGTCCGATGTCGCACGAACCGTAGCCAAAATCAATGACATGAGAAATGTTTTTCCAGTGCCACCAGGAGCATCTAAGAAAAATATACCACCATTTCCATCATAAATTGCCTTCATTATTACATCGAAGACCTCCTTCTGTAGTGGGTTCAACAGGGTTACATTCGTTTGAACTGATTATTGCAATTCATGTATATTGTATTCACGTTCGCGTTTCAACTCTCCATTAAGTGCGTCATTCATTGCACGACTGGTGCTGGCATCCCTTACCTAACTAACAAACTGCCACACATGAGATAACACATATCTTCGATTAATATCAACGCCTGGTTATGCATAGCTTCATTCACCTCGATGTAGGGATTTCTAGAAATGACACGATCTCGATGTAAAATGTCTTCAGTCATGTTGTCCTTGTATTTGTTCCATAAGAGAAGAGGATTTTATAGAAAGCATGTAGAAATTATAATAGCAAATAATGTACGTATCTGGCTTGCAGATGCAGAAACAATTGCTTCAGCGAGTGTCGTATCCCAATGAGTATCGTTTTCAAGTAGATTGAGCTCTTGGCATGCAGCACGAAATGTTGGGCATAGTATACCGTTAACAGTTCGCAGTGATTCAAACGATGTTGGCCCACGAACGTTCACCAGCAACAATCGCAAATAAAAGCATTCATCATTCTTCGGATGAACAGTGTGAATACGACCGAGAGCATCTGTTGAACGTAAACCCCGATGACCAGGAACTACATCACCTTGTTTCCGACGTTGAAATTTCTTCAATGAAGCATTCCAGATGTAATAACGTGGCATTTCAGAGTAGTGTAATGTCTTTGCAAACGGATCGCTTTCGCAAATCTCAAAGAAACTGGTTAATGTTGTAGCTGGTGGTGTTTCAGCACGTTGAGCAGCATTTGATGCGTTAAAATATACTCTTTGACCATTCTCTAGATGAACTGCCAAATGTAAAACTGTTGGATGACGTTCGTGAATAGGGAATGAGAATATTCGCCAAATCGCCTCGTTACAGTTTACATATCTACCAACTTGATAGTTTGTAATTTCATCGTTAGTATTGTTAGTTTGTATTCCAAAAACTGCCATATCGCTACCTTTTGTGACATATTTGCATATGTATTTAATGGACTTTACTGAATTGCAATACTCAATGTTGCAATGTGTCTTAAATGTTTTTGAAAGGAGTGGAGAATATGGAACAATCCAACTGTTGTCAACCAATAAATCAATTCCTTTTACTTTCGTTGTGGTAGTTCGGCCGTCATTGTCAGATGATCTACGGCGATACTGTGGATAACCATCGTTACCAGTGATGGTCTCTGCTGTAAGATTACGTGGATATCGCTTTGAACACTTGCCGTCGACCATGCAAGGTGATAGGGGATTAATGGCACCGCAAGGTCCATGTATCATTTATATTTTTATGTATATTTTTGTACATTCAAAAATATCATGTATATTTTTGATCACAACATCATGTAGTTCTGGATCAGTTGCAGAATCAGGAATCTCGGCACATATAATGTCATCGATTTGATCTGGTCTAATTTTTTCAACCAACCAAATAAGAATGTGTGCATGCGGCAAACCTCTTTTTTGCCATTCGATAGAGTACATCCAGCATCGCGTATCGCCGAAGATGCATAGCTTAACAATGTAGTTCATCAGTGACCGAATTTTTTGCTTGAAGACTCGTGCGGTGATGTCATGCCGATCACTCGACGTTTGTCCGGGAAGCAGTAATTGAAGAATTTCTATCCATTTTGGATTGCACGTAAAGGTAATGAAGAGGTCTGGACGACCGTAATGACGGACATATGTCATTGCATCTTGGGCATATTCATGCATATGACGCGGGCTACCTGTGTACGTCGCCGGTAGAATTGTCAGTCGACCAACATTAGCTGCATCTCCTTCAGTGGTTATTGCATCACGTAAATGTATATACTGCTCCGAACGCAGTTTGGCTTGGTTTAACCGAATGAAATTTAGGCGCTCCGCTTCGATTTTAACGTACATGTCGACGCAATATTGCTGAAACAGTCTACGAAATCGTAGCAAATAGTTGTCACTATTGGGACGAATCATCAAACGATAAGCGTAAAAATTCATTGAGCTAAGCTTCTTGGTAATTTCCTCACCATTCAACAGGTTTACCATCTTGATGTTGAAGTGGTATCCATCCTCTCCTTGCCAAAACATCAGTGGATACTGCAACGTGTCATATGATCGGCGTGTTTCATATATTCTTTGCAGTTGTCCAGTATCGCGACGTGTAAGTATAATATCGCGAGTTTCCAGGTGTTCCCCAACTATTAGAATCGCAACTTCATCTACTGTTGGAGCGTTAAACCTGCGTTCGTGTGTTCCTACTGGACGTTTATCTGCTCTGATCACCACTTTGTGATCATCATGTGACATGCGCTCCCTAGCAGTCTTCAACAGATTAATTAATACATGGTGTTCATTAAGAAGCTGCTGAAGACCTTGAAGGATTTCTCTTCTTAGTGATGTGTTGATTTCTTGTCGTCGATCAAGCTGCTCCTCAACGTTGCCCATAAAATATATTTGTAAGAATTTAAAATCTCCACTTTCAGGAGGAAGCAATGATCCAATTCTATGGTGGATTTGGCCTTGAATTTTGAATGTTGGATTGAATCCAGATTTTCCAATAATGTCTGCTCCGAATGAAGTCATCTGGAAACATCCATTGTAATTTTGGGTATTTGCTAAGAAATGACGTGATTGAGGTGTTTCACCACTAAGCAATGAGTTCAATGGCTCAGGTGGTGGAGTCAATATTGGCAGTTTTACTTTGCCACTAAGGCAGCACAATCCGGGAGTTTCTCCGGCAAACTTCAATGCTCCGCAGTGATCACAAACAATCTCCATAGGGCCAATGTCAACCGAAGGGTGTGAGCTGTAATTCATTGTGGAATCGTATTGAAATGCAGCTAGTTTCAAATCAACGCGTGGAATATTTCTTCTTGCAAATCGTTGTTGATCTCTTAAAAAAGCCCGACGATTCCTCATTGCTAATCGAGCGGTTTCTCGGGCTGCATCTCTTTCTTCTGGAGTTAGCGTGGCACGACGTTGCGCCATATTAACTCGGCGTTCTTCTCGTGCGATTACACGATCCTCTTCATTCAATTGATTTTCAGTGATCTGTTGCCTAACTGAATTACGGCTACGTTGGGAAAGGTCAGATACTCTGGGTCGGGGCATTGTTATAAGAGTATCACCCCGTAATAAAAAGTATAAATAAACATTTAACTAAAAACATTTAACAATTACATTTGACAACAAATATTCGTAAAAAACAAATGGAATAGAAACCTATTTGATAGCTCTCATTTGTTATGCATAGATTTGTTTTTAAAAATTAGGTTATCATTACAACAGCTGTTTCCTTAATTTAATTTAATCAAGAAATGACAAACATGGCATGGTAAACAAAATAAAACATTCTTCAATAAGATTAACATGTAAACTGCAAAGGGCCATAGGACGCTTCCCTTAAGGCTTTTTGAAACGAAAACAGGCTATTATGTTATTCTAGTACCTAAGGAATATCCCTGTAAATTTTCATGCCAATTGGTTCAGTAGTTTTCTAGTTATAAACGCTGTAACTAACACAACTTTCTTTTATGTATATAGATAAGTTATCACAAATAAACAAATACAACGCCACAATACAATTAACTAACATAAAAAATGAGAAAAGTCCTTCAATAGTGTCATACAAATGGCTCCTGAAGGATAGGCTTTTTAATGTGTGATTTAGGTAACAGTTAGATTTTAAAAAAATATGTCTTTGAGAAACTTAATGTTTTTGGAAATCACAAAATACAAGAAGTGCTGCACTCCATACCACAACTATTAAAAAGCGTTTTACTGCCCTCTATTTCCTCTTTTGTACATTATATTTAGTTTAGAGTGATAAATTTTCTACTCGGTATGACGGTCTTAGTTTTTAAACAAGGTTACTACAATTATATAAAAAAAAATAAAAATTGGGTGTGCGTCGGACCACACGGTGGAAGTTATACTTCTTTGGCCATTCTCATACACCCACTCACGCACACAAACAGACAGGATATATAAATGAAATATAAGACATTTTTCAATATTATTCAATATATTTATCTTCAATATATTATACGTGACTTCATTATTATATTATACACCTATATTATCATTATCAGTAATTTCTTCGATTAAATTTCTTCGATTAACAATCGATTAATCGATAGTTCTTAAAAATTTGTTCTTACTTTTCAGCGTGACGCGGTTTCTCGACCAACATCCCATCCCAAAGTGTCTAACGGGCGCAAAGAAGTATAACTTCAAAAATATATTTTCGATAGTTGATTATAATAATTAATTAAATCATTGTACCTCTTGATGGGGCTTGTAAGTTATGCAAATTCATTCACATTGTCAGGTTAGATCGTGTTATGTCAGGTTAACTTAAGTTGGCTACACTGTTAAAGCTTGAATTCCGTTAGTGAATTCACAAGTAGACGAATTCTGAGTCAGATTGATCAGCGTGATTCAAGATGCCGGTGAATCAAAATAAGGCACCACTTAAGTATTTTGTTAGTATTGTACGACATTCACGTAATGCTTTTCGTCCATTTTTGTTACGTTAACAGCTGTGCGTATCCACATATAAAATTAATTAAATGTACTATTTTATATTAAAAATAGAAAAATACATGGAAGGTTCACCCAATTATTAATATTATATTCCAAAGAGAAATGTTGAATATTTAAAATATTTTCGGCGTATCAGTCACTGAAACTCACATTTGTCAAAATATGGCATTTACAACGTGGTTAAAAAAAATAAATAAAAAAATAAAATATGAAAAGGAACAACTATTTACTATTGAAGACTGTTATAAATATGTCTGATGTAGTCATAGGTAGTACCTGGTCTCTTATACAAGTAGAAAAAGTAAAACCGTTAGTTAAAACATCGAAAATCTAAAGAAGTTTGTATTACATTTCGGTACAAGTAAAAGATTCACCTAATCATTACTATCTCACTGATTTAATATGATATTTCCAAACTCATCACAAAAATAGCAATGATGCTAAATAGCACATAATCATTTAAATTGTTTTAATTTTATTGAAGACTGATCCTAATGGCACTCATTTATTTATTTATTCATTTAGTTAGTTATATAAGATTAGCGCAATTTTTCAAAATGACAGTAAATAAGTATGTTCTACAAGGTTTGGGTCAATATGAGTATCTACTCTTCAACAAACATCTACGGTTATGAAATCCATAGAGTAAAATCTAGATTTATGAGCAGTATTTATATTCAACTTGCAATTATATCCCTATGTACACGGCTGATTATTCATTATCTCTCAAAGTTTCGCCTGTCACATAGCTAAGCTCTTGTCTGCCTGTGGCTTACAATCCTTCAAAGTAAACCGATGTTAACAGCCGACAACAAAGGTATCCTGTTTTCCAATTAATTGGAATGGCGTAGAACGTTCTATTCTCGTGTATCATTAAGGTAGTAGTTAACTTGTCGATGTGGTAATCCTTAATTTACATGGAATTTACCAATATCATAATTGTTTTAGTCTTAGAAATAGCAAAATGTTATTAATTTTCTTGCTTATTATACATGACTTTTTACTAAAGATGAATAACTATCAATTTTGAAGTTACTAACATTACGTAAGCCCACATTTAATTGAATACTTAGATATATAAACACTGCCCCTATCAATTATTTTCAAACTAATGCAATTTTTAACGAAATCATTAGTTTGTAAAAGATAGACCTTATGTGGCATCATTTTTTGTAACAAATCACTAAAAAGTGTCAGCTCTTATTCTTACTCTTACAAATGAGACGCCGACACAACGTTGTTAGTATTTTAAGGTGAATATGAATGGTTATATGAGTGTAGGGTGAGTGTGGATGAGTGTAGTCTGGTTACTAACTGAGTTCAACTGTTCCTCAGAAAGGGCAATTTATTAATAGCCCAACAGCCAGGGCAACTAAGGGACCTACAGCTTTACGTGGAATCCGAACCACGTAGTGCTGGTCTGATTTTCAGCTAATTGACAAGCCTGATACTCAGTTATCTTCCCCACACAACATACGCACAATGATTACCACCCAAAATAGAGACCCCAGATTTCTCTAGTAGTGTCCTCGCCGATAGCAACCATTAAGCGGACGCCATGTCGGTATCAAGAGGACCGAGCATCCAACTTATCGCCTACAATCTCCCAAACACTGTGTCCCCATGTAGCTGGGTTACTGCACTGCGCCACCAGTGCTGACCTCTTAGGCCATCTTAAGAGTAAAGAAATATAACCTAATTATGAGAAATGAACAATTATAAAAAAGGGACACCCCTGTACGCTTCGCGTGTCAACCCCAATGCTTGCTGCGCTCGATACACCCCTCACCGATACTTGTGAATTAATGCACACTATGGAACAGATTACTGCACATTAATTAAACTTAAGGCATTTGCATTAATGTAAAATTAATTAATGTAATTTTACATTAAGTTAAATTACATTAATCCAATGTAATATATTTGAAATAAAAATATTATTATGAATTAATTGTTTTAGTTATGATTGTTGCATGTATGCTATTTTTCTGCAAGGTTGTAAAGTATATAACGGGTACTGGCACAATAATGTTGCACTACAGTTATTTGTGACTGCTAATAACTCGTATGCTTTTTTTAATCGCCGGAAAGTACTAAATTATATCTGACTTCTTAGGTAGTTTGAAAACAATTATTATCCAAACCTCATGGTTTAAGGTGACTTACACATCTAGATGATAAAAAACATGATAATTTTATCCCATGACTGTAACAGAATTTACGTCATATTAATGGAAAGGAGAACGCATAAACAGAGGCAGGCAGACAGGAAAACCTTCACTACGAAGTTTTGGAGCATTGTTAGAACACGTCGCACCTGAAATAACCAATAACGTCTCAACCAAACACGAGCTGGCCTTGATCGTCCACCCCCTCGAGGTTTATTTTAAAACTTTTGGAAATCCCAAATGGATAAGGAAAGCAATCTTTCACTTTATATAATTTCTCAGTTAAAATTGTTTTACAAACATTCATTCTAAAAAAATAAAAATAAAAACTATAATTCAATAAATCTTCCACAAACATAATAATAACATATTAAAACTTAATATAAGTTATTTAAAACCATTTTCCCTATAATTTTTCTATCTTTTAAAAATAATTGTTCTATTTTCGTAAATAATTTACATTAGTAAATGTAGTAAATATAGAAGTATCTATCTCAATTGGTACTATACATTGGCTAGTAAAAAAATATGTAAGAAAACTAATTTTAACCACGTTTCTCATATAAAATATTTAAATTTTCTTGACTTACAAGTTTTATAATTAGTATTTTGTATGTAAAAATAAAATAAGATAAAAAGTATATTATTTTCATAGGTTCGGCATTTAATGAAAATGTATCAACTCAACAATTTAGAATGACTAAACGATTTTTTAATTATATTACATAATAATAATATGAACAAATAAAATATTAAAGTAGTTATTCTATGTATGATAATCTTTAGCTTACTTTAAATAATATATTAGTAATGTCATATTTTATACTAACTGTTTTATTTAATAAAAACTACAATGTTTAACTAAAGTATATTAAATCAAAATTCATATATTTTTATATTAAAAATTGGCTGATTATTATTTATTGAAATTCTTCTAAATTGGACGTGAGCATTCCCAAACTGTTACACGTAGTCAGTAATGAGTAATAAGGTAGTCTATTCTTCATTAGAGTAAATTAATGATTATTTATGCATTGTTTAATTGACAGAACATTTCATGAAGGATGAAAGTATTTAAGAAATATGTTTAGTATATTATTGAATCAGTAAGATATTATAAATAGCTTAATTAGCATTCCTTAATATACACGTGAATTTGTAAAATTATATTAATATATTGATTATGAGTCGTATCAAAAAGTTACCTGGAATCGGTTTTGGTAATCATTTGTATTTTATGTTAAATAGATATTTTTAAGTAATCCTGTGTTTTTGTAAACAATATCACTATAACTAAACATAAGGGAGGAGATTTAAAATGCCACATTATCTACCTGAGATTATAATTTAATATTCTGGAAATCGGTCCGGAAATCAATTAGTGACGTAATTGGTCTAGAAAAATATGACAATTTTACTCGTGTAAATGAAAAGGGGAAGAATATATAAGTAAATAAATTAATTAATAATGTTGTATACTAATTCACAAAAATATGAGAAAGTTTGAGGAGAAAATAAAACACGTTAAGAGGTGGAGAGAAATGGAGACTTATTATTAGCCGTGCTAAAGAACTTCAGTACTACAATATACTATAAAAACAGTCTATGTTGGTAGTTAATGGTAGAATGTTCCTAAAAGAATCTTGTAAATGACACAAAACATTAGTTAAATACTATTATTGAAATATTTAATTAATAAATAACGGAGGTTTTGTTGTTTTTTTCTGCTGAAAATGATTCTATAGTAGATAAAGAACTGAGAAACAAGCAGTTTTTCAGTGAAAAAGCCAACAACATTACGAAAATGAAGACAAATGATATCCCTTTTCTTATAGTAACAACTAAACTAAACCGACATTGAGTGTCCTAGATGTTTAGTAAACATGTAATTGTATTATTATCAGTTGTGTCATATACGACACCAACTATGTTTCCAGTCGTTAAGTTGGGTGTCATATGGTCAGGAGATATCAAGCTAACTGGCCTTGAGTGTCCTACATGTTTAGTAAACATGTAATTGTATTATTATCAGTTGTGTCACATACGACACCAACTATGTTTCCAGTCGTTAAGTTGGGTGTCATATGGTCAGGAGATATCAAGCTAACTGGCCTTGAGTGTCCTACATGTTTAGTAAACATGTAATTGTATTATTATCAGTTGTGTCACATACGACACCAACTATGTTTCCAGTCGTTAAGTTGGGTGTCATATGGTCAGGAGATATCAAGCTAACTGGCCTTGAGTGTCCTACATGTTTAGTAAACATGTAATTGTATTATTATCAGTTGTGTCATATACGACACCAACTATGTTTCCAGTCGTTAAGTTGGGTGTCATATGGTCAGGAGATATCAAGCTAACTGGCCTTGAGTGTCCTACATGTTTAGTAAACATGTAATTGTATTATTATCAGTTGTGTCACATACGACACCAACTATGTTTCCAGTCGTTAAGTTGGGTGTCATATGGTCAGGAGATATCAAGCTAACTGGCTGGCCTTGAGTGTCCTACATGTTTAGTAAACATGTAATTGTATTATTATCAGTTGTGTCACATACGACACCAACTATGTTTCCAGTCGTTAAGTTGGGTGTCATATGGTCAGGAGATATCAAGCTAACTGGCTGGCCTTGAGTGTCCTACATGTTTAGTAAACATGTAATTGTATTATTATCAGTTGTGTCACATACGACACCAACTATGTTTCCAGTCGTTAAGCTGGGTGTCATATGGTCAGGAGATATCAAGCTAACTGGCCTTGAGTGTCCTACATGTTTAGTAAACATGTAATTGTATTATTATCAGTTGTGTCATATACGACACCAACTATGTTTCCAGTCGTTAAGTTGGGTGTCATATGGTCAGGAGATATCAAGCTAACTGGCCTTGAGTGTCCTACATGTTTAGTAAACATGTAATTGTATTATTATCAGTTGTGTCACATACGACACCAACTATGTTTCCAGTCGTTAAGTTGGGTGTCATATGGTCAGGAGATATCAAGCTAACTGGCCTTGAGTGTCTTACATGTTTAGTAAACATGTAATTGTATTATTATCAGTTGTGTCACTTACGACACCAACTATGTTTCCAGTCGTTAAGTTGGGTGTCATATGGTCAGGAGATATCAAGCTAACTGGCCTTGAGTGTCCTACATGTTTAGTAAACATGTAATTGTATTATTATCAGTTGGGTCATATACGGCACCAACTATGTTTCCAGTCGTTAAGTTGGGTGTCATATGGTCAGGAGATATCAAGCTAACTGGCCTTGAGTGTCCTACATGTTTAGTAAACATGTAATTGTATTATTATCAGTTGGGTCATATACGACACCAACTATGTTTCCAGTCGTTAAGTTGGGTGTCATATGGTCAGGAGATATCAAGCTAACTGGCCTTGAGTGTCCTACATGTTTAGTAAACATGTAATTGTATTATTATCAGTTGGGTCATATACGACACCAACTATGTTTCCAGTCGTTAAGTTGGGTGTCATATGGTCAGGAGATATCGACCTAACTGAACTAGCCTTGAGTGTCCTACATGTTTAGTAAACATGTAATTGTATTATTATCAGTTGTGTCATATACGACACCAACTATGTTTCCAGTCGTTAAGTTGGGTGTCACGTGGTCAGGAGATATCGACCTAACTGAACTGGCCTTGAGTGTCCTACATGTTTAGTAAACATGTAATTGTATTATTATCAGTTGTGTCATATACGACACCAACTATGTTTCCAGTCGTTAAGTTGGGTATCACACGGTCTGGAGATATCAAGCTAACTGGCCTTGAGTGTCCTACATGTTTAGTAAACATATAATTGTATTATTATCAGTTGTGTCATATACGACACCAACTATGTTTCCAGTCGTTAAGTTG